>JAOEHX010031081.1:0-16468 GCA_025448015.1 Bolborhynchus lineola
GTTCCAACAGTTCCATGTCCTTTTTATGTTGAAGACACCAGAACTGCACACAATACTCCAAGTGAGGTCTCAGGAGAGCAGAGTAAAGGGGCAGGATCACCTCCCTCGACCTGCTGGTCTCGTTCCTTTTGATGCAGCCCAGGATGCAGTTGGCTTTCTGGGCTGCAAGTGCATATTGCAGACGGATGTGAATTTTCTCCATAATAATTTATATTTGAATTCTAATCCTAAAATCATGCATATCTGCATTAATATCCCAAGCTATAAGAACTGTAAGTTGTCAGATTCTTTTAGATGTTCCACATGTGGAGAGTCTGCATATGAAAAATTTACTTGCTTGTATCACTCTGCTAAATCAAAATCCTCTACAAGTAATGTAGCAATTACCATATGCATCTGAATTATAGAATCAGAACTCTATAGTATGCCTATTTTAATGTTTCTGGAATATGGATGTTGAAACCATAGTTCTTTTCAATGTTCTTGTCTTTGCTTTAATTTTTTCTTTTTTTTTTTTTTTGAATGGTATACACAGCTTTCATTTAAAAAGAAAAGAATATTTAAATATACCCCTTTAATTAGTATTTACATTTGTGGTGTTATCTAAGAAGCACACACAGACGCCAGTAATGCAGTTAAACTGCTGTAAGTTGGTTTTCAAAGAGTTGAATGTGTGAGTGCACACTCTTTAAACTGTTTGCATAATGCCGTGGGAAAGTGTCCGATGGTCTGCTGAGTTTTGTTGGAACACAGTGTGAAGTGGGTCTGTTTGACTACGAGAGAACAATGCCATGAGAATAAAAACCTGACTGGAGCCTTCTGTCAAGTAGAACTGGGACTGTTGAGTGTGTCATGAAAATAGCACTTCTGCTGTTGATTTTAGATTAAAAAAGTCATGAATTTCTCAAACAGTTTATTCAGTAGGAGATGTGATGATAATACCTTGCTTTGGAAGCGCAGCTCATAACAGCTGAATACTGGTTATGATTTTGATACTTTAATACCATCCTTAGGTCTTTGTGGCATTCAAATGGTCTTTGAGCACTTCTGAAGCTGCACACAGCCTCTTCATTATTTCCTTGGTTAATGGTCAGTTGATCAGTATTTCATATGTGGTCATTTCCTAGTAATTTGTTTCAGGCACTGGAAAAGAGACAAGTACTGTTGAAGTACGGTTCAGTAATAACTTAGGAACTAATGAGGGAACCCAATGTATTAGCGTCCAGGAAGTGGTAGGTAGTGAAATAATGCTAGCTACAAATCTGTTGTCCATTTATCAGCCAGTTAAAATGTGATATACTTTTGGGATGCGCAGTTCTTGGAGGCGGTTGCAGTCAATAGGCCAAATCTGAATAGGCAAACCTGCAGGTAGGATTTTGAATGTATGAACTGACTGTAAGATTTTTTTGGCTTTGAGAAGTAACAGTTCATGTGAAGAGTTGTATTTTAAAAATAGGGAGTATTCTGTTTAAATTCGTAGTGCTAGCCTGCTCTTGCTTCCATCAATTATGTGAGGATTTTATTACTTCAGTGTTAACTTGTATTGCACGTAGAGGTTTGTGGTATCCTGGTTGTTGTGTGTGAACTTCAGGTGTAAAAACTGCAGTTTATACTAATACAGCGTTTGAAAAGTTAAGTCAAGGAGGGGATCTCAGAGGACCTTAGCTTTCTGTTACCATTTCTTGAGTAGATTGCTTGAGGTATTTTTGAATATGTCTTTTTCTTTGCTCCTTGAAACCCCTTCAAAGAGTTAGTCATAGCTGTGTTTTTCATAATGTAAATATACAGTTCTTTCACTCAGAGCTCATGCTCTTTTCTGTAGTCACTGAATTTGAGCCATTAGTATTCTGCTTTTACAAATGCTTCCCACTTTCTGCTCTAAATGTTCAGATATTAAATGCAGTAATACAGAATCTGCTGTAATTTAACACTTTTCCATACCAAAGTTTGATAGATTTTCGGTTCATAGTATTGCAGTGAGGTTAAAATGATGTGGAATTCACCACTGGTTTTAGTGTTACAGCAAGAAGGGAAAGAACCCCTAGCAGTAGCTAGCACTTGCAATACAGTGACACCCTTCTTAATGAAAACAACAAGCTTCTGCCTTGAGCTTGTTTCTTTCATCAGTAATCTGAAGAAATGTTTCTGAATTCCTGAAATGATTCTTCAGTGAAAATGCTGAAAAAACTCTCTCGAAATGTTGACACAGCTGTAGGTTTGATGTGAGAAGAAATGCTTGTTGATGTAGTTGAACAGTTCTTAAACTAGGAACAACAGAAACTCTCCCAGCAGCTCACTGCGGTGATGGTCTGGCAGATGTTTTCCTGTTCTTCCTCGTGTTGTTCTCAGTCAACGGTTGTAGAAAGTAAGTCTGCCCATGCTTCATTGCAGCATGTTAAAAATGCTGCTACATACTACCTCAGATATTAAAATCTTATTTGGCTGATGAGTAAACATCAGGGTGGTCCATCTTAAAGTTTCTATTAAAACTTGAAAACCTACTAGAAGTCCAGAAGAGTCTCTGAGCATTTCAGCATAATTGCATTCCACAAGCAATCATTTTCTGCAGCTGCTGTCTGCAAAGGGACATGCTACATGATATTCACTGTTCTTCCTCACCATTCGCCTTAACAGCCACAGGCAGCTCATAAATCCCCCAAATACTTATTTCAAGCATAATCTAGGATCAAATTTCTCTTCTGCTTCAGTTCTATTGCTTGGTGTGGTCTCCTAATGTATTACAGGTAAATGAGTGCAAACAAATAGAAATGCATTTTATACTCTCTCAGGAGCACAGTCAGCATGTAAAACAAATAAATGGATGAGTGGAAGAAAACTGACAATTGCCAAAAGCAATTGTGTTGACTTAGTGTTTACCATCTTGTGTTTCATGACGTTTTGGAATGCCAGTGGGAATAACTGAAGTAAAACAAATGATAGGATAAGCACTTATTAAAAATCTGTGATTTCATAGAGGTTATAGCACTCCACTTTGATTAAACCTCTGAATTCTATTCATGATTCTGGCACAGTGAGAATGAAACTTTGGGGATTTCTTCATTTAGCTTAGTTTTAATTTAAGAATAACTTTATACTGATAGTCACTAACCTGTCTGCTGCCTTTGCCGCCAGAGTACTGCCTGTTTTCATGGAAGGCAGTCAAAGTTGCAGGGAGCTGGTACTTTTAGAGGCCAAAACTGTGTGTGTATAAGTCATAATAAGACTTTCACGAGGCACAATTTTTATTACTTCACAAATGACTGCATGAGTTACCTGCTTGTAAAATGTAAGAATGTATAATCACAGAGAACCAGGAACAAAAACAAATGGTCGCCAACTGATAAAATAAGTTCAAGTCAAATATACTTTAATCAGAATTTTCTCTTAAGAAGTATGCATAAGGTTAAATCTTTACTTGTTACCGTATTGTTAGGTATTTAATACTGATGCCCTGTGAATACATGTAATGTATTTAGTTAGGTTCAGATCAGTACTAACAGTCAAATTGCATTATTTGGTCTGTGAAATCAGTTACTGAGCGCAGTTATGAAAACATTATTGAACAGGGAGCAATTGGAACATTAAAAAGTATTCTCTTTCAGACTTCATGAGTTTTAGAGATCCTGGGCTTTGAACTTAGCTAACTGAAATCTAATTATTGTGGTCTCACTGCAGTCTGAAAGGCATTTTTGCGTTCTTCTTCAAGAGAAGTACATAGAGTCCAAATTCCTCTTAAAGGCCTCTAACAAATGGACTCCAGGGCTTCAAATTTTCATTTAAGATATCAGATGAGTATTTTGAGCTTGGAATTGTGCTTCCAGATGCACAGGTGGAAACAATGATAATCTCACAGACCATTTTGGCAAGTAAATGATATTCCTTATCAGGCACGCTTGAAAATGAACAGGCTGCTGTGGTGATTGCTAATGAGTTGGGCAGTATTAACGTGTGGGACACTTATTGCATTGTGGGTGGCAGTGAAACACATAGATACATATTTCCTCATGTAGCTGGACAGAGGAAAAGAGTAAAGATGGTATTACTTTCCAATCATTTACTTGTTTTGTTTTGACCTGGTTAATTCAGAGAGAGAATCTAATATCATCCATAAATTTATTTTGTGACTCATGCGTTGCTTTCAAACTGAAAGCAGTGATTTTGCTGGTGAAAACATGCATCATCCTTTTACAGTTTTTTGAGTCACGACTTGAAAATTCCAGGCTCAGTAGTACTTGGTTTGCAAAATAGTCTTATCATGGATTGATTTGTGTTTTGCTATTTAAATAGCAAGAGGAAGGAATTCGTAATAGCAAATGCTTAAAATCATTTAAGCAGCTCGCATTGCATTGTGCAGCTAGAATGTTACTTGCATAACTTTTGCTTTTGTCCCTTAACTGGCATCAAATTTGACCTTTGGCTGCTAGTGTCACAGAGAAAAGCACCAGCAGCAGCAGTGAGATGTAAGCGGTGCCCCGGAACATGGTGTCAACCTGCCCCCCCCATATTGATATTTAAGTATGAGTACTAAATACATATGTAATTGTGCGATGAAGTGTCTTGTGGCAGGTGAAAGTAAAGGATTAAAACGTTACAGCTCTGTAGATAAGCTGTAATACATCATATGGGGCCTCAGAAACCTTTGTAATAATGTGACAATACTCAATATATCAGGCCTGCTGCTATCGAAATAACTTTTCACTGTTTGATTGATAGTCAAATTGCAAAACACTACAAAGCTAGTTAATGCCTTCTCCCTAAAGGATCATGTTAATTTCTGGCTCTTGTAATTTAGGTTGTGTATTTTGCCAGTCAGGAGTGATAGTGGTGCTCTGAAGAAATTAATTATGTGTACAGTAGATCTGTAAAGGTAGTAATTAGTACATAATAGTCTGTAACTACTGGGATTGTTCCAGTACAGAATTCATTATCCGTCCAACTTATCTCAAGGGGAAATCATCAGGGTTCTGTTACTTCTTTATGATTAGACTTCTAAAATACAATTCAATAATAATTTTGATCTTTTCAAAACTGAAGCAAGGTTTTCATAGCCAGATTATATTATTCACATTATGGATGTTTGAGGATGTACAAGTGAAAGTACCAACTTGCATGTAAATTGTAATTGAAGAAAACATGAACAAAATATTTTTAGATGTATAATATAGTAACATGTATATATTATGCATATAATATAATACAATGTAATAATATATAAAATAGATTAAATAGCTTAGTCTTATGTGGTCTTGTTTGAGTAATTAGAATATGAAAACTTAGGTGCTGTGCAGTCCTACGTTTGATACCTCTCTCTGATCAACTTTTGGGGACTCACCTGTAGTTTCAAAATAGTAACAATCATGAAAAATTAGTGAAACACTGATAGAACTAAGTAAAATATAGTTTAACTTGTTCATATTCTGAGTCAATGCCAGGATTTACACTCTAAACTTCTTTTTCTGGTTAAGGACGAAGAGGTTTGCAATGCACATCTGAAAGTAGAATGAAAAGGTTGTGGGAGAAAATTAAGAGCATAACAAGCATACCACAAAAGCTGAAGAACAGTCCAGGGAAACAATGTGACTTCTGAGGAAGATGCAACATAAGGCATGATAAGGCGAAGAAAACGGTTATGTTTAAGTAGCACCGCCTACAGCTGTGATATCAACATCCTGTTTTGTCAACAGTATTAATAATGCTTATATGAAAGTAAATTTCTGTTGTAGGCTGTAAAGGTTAGACTGTGGTGAGTTCAGGAAACTTCACTTGTGTAGAACTGTGAGCAGGGCTTATCCAGATGAGCCTATTGAAAACATAGTGGGGGAAATGTTCTTTTAGAATTTGTTGGAAATAGTGAGGAGACTGGCTCTTAAAATAGGTGATGAGGGTGGAATACTGGCTCTTATTGGACCTAAGTGGTATGATAGATGTATGCAGGTGTTGTGTTCTATGTCTTCAGTAACAGAAAGTATAAAAACATTATGTGGACACTTTAACACTTATTTGTACTTTATTGAAGTGTTAAGTCCAGCCAAAATACAGCCAACACCATTATTCCAGTTACATTGATAGTAACACTCAAATGTAAAGTCCTTGGCACACACCCCTTGTTTTTTCTGCTGTTATGCTCACCTGCCCTCTGTCCCTCTGAAGAGTGAAGGTGTTGCAACAACATCATCAGCGTCTTGTTCTTTACCGCAAGTTGTGTGATCTAGTAGACCAGTAGTTGGTGTCTTCTGTTTGCCTTTGTTGACTGAGGGAGCTTATCAAGACTTGCAGTTCTGATAAAGTTTCTGTACGTTATTCTTCTGTGCCTTAAAGTACTTGGGTGATTACATTCTAATAAAGTGAATTGTTAAAACTTGAGCTGTGGTAGTCTTTTGATTGCCACCTACCTTCTGTGGATAACGTGGCATTTGAGGTCTAAATGTCAACTTTCTTGGAGTTCTGAATTCAAAGGCCATCATGTAGGTGGCCTGCTGTTCCCACCCACTTCAGCTTTCAATTTCCCTTGCTTGTGGCATCCACATGAACACCTTTTTATTCTTTACATTCATATTTTCCATTTTGGAGAACACATGCCAGAAAATTTGAACAAATTAACTACCTCAGTGTTTGATATCATTTGTTTCCTCCCAAAATTATACAGTACAGTGAGGACAGACACAAATGTATTTTATTTCTTTTGTGTTGAACAAATTAGATAATATAAACAAGGCAAATGCCATGTCCTTAGTTTGTTTTTATTAGGCTTTAATGGAAACAACCCTTCTGGTTTGAACACATTTTTTGCTACTACAGATAAGTCTGTGATATGTTTGTGCATGTAAATAGTGTAGTCCTATTTGTTAACATCATGCAGGAGATATTCATGTTATATTTGCATGTGGAATACCCATGGGCAGTCTTCTGTGAGGCCCTTTTGCTGCTATTCCTTGAGCCATTGAATGTTCACAATAGTTTCTGTCTTTTAATCCTTATTATAACTTTAAACTTCAATTGTGCAGGGTACCTTCATGCAAGAAGGGAATGTACGAGCGACTACCAAATCACCCAGTCAGGAAGGGCATTTTAAAGCCTTCATGTCTTTTGTGTTCTACATTTGATACAAAGCAGGCTGATTTTTGATCTTCTGAAGAAAATAGTGTATACTTTTTTTCCTCTGTGAAACACACGTTCTTAAAGGACAGTGTGTTATTTTACAGGGTTCTTAAAAAAACCTCACATTTCTGTAGTGACTTAAACTCTTTCTATTCATACCTCTGGCAGGTACCAAGGAAAGGGAGAAAGACAGGCTAGTTGCCATGACTTCTGTTTGTTCTCCTTGCCCCTTTAGTTAACAGGTATGCCTTTCTGATCCGAATCTTATTAACAGCTTCTGTGACCAGATAGTCTGCTGAAGCTGAATTCCCATTGGAATAATTAAGTTTCCATGCATTAAATGCAGTTGTGAAGTTCTCATTCTTCTCTTGAAGTGATGTAATATTTCAGGTCTGATTCTACCTCTGCAGTGTTTCTCTGTGAATATTGCACAGCTTACATTCACTGTTAGCCTTGACTGACAGATATGAAATATGCATCATTCTTCATCAGCCTGCCCTTTATGCTTGATGCAATGGAACATTTTTAGTGGCAAAAAGAAGGTTTTGTCTTATCTTTTTAGTTATTTCTTAGTTAAGAGAAAACCAGCCGCTGAAGAGCGAGGTCGGTGCATCATTAAACTTGAAGAAAAACTATTTGCATTCATTTACATTTGGTATTTATAAAGAAAAGGAAAAGCGGATTAGTACTTTAAAAAAATGGATTTGAATTTGATATGCAGAGAAGCCCAGATCAAATGCATCAGAGAACTTGAACTTTTACAAGCTTTAAATGGGTTCTGTTTGGCCAAGTTCTCGTAACACAGCTGTACTTGTAGGTACGAGAGAGCAAGCTTCACTGTAATACAAGAGTATCTGATATTAAGCCCAGACATGTTGGACTAGTTCAACTATGTGTAGTGGTTTGTGGGAATAAAAAGAAAGGAGGAAAAGAAACCAAACTCATAATGTGTTTGTTTCTGGAATGCAAACTGCAGGTGGCTCCCTTGGTCTTCTGATTAATTCAGGACATGGATGTTTTGTTTTCTTTTGCTCCTCATTCTGTCCTTTTCACAAGTATATGAATCCATACCAAAGGCACATGCAGCCTCACAGTGTAGCATCCCTAAATATTTGTGGTTTACAGGAATTTCATTTATTTGGATTGCATGCTTAGGTCGTCAGTCTGTGTAGCTCAGTTTCATGTAAAGTAAAGAAGGCTGCTTTGTTTTCACTTTTCAGTATATTTGAAACTGTTGTACTTATTCAACAGCAGAATCAAGTCAAATGCCATAATGGAAAAGTTGTTAGTGTGCCATTTTTCATCCTTCTCAACTTGATTTATGCTATAGGTGGACTGTCAAATTTGGGTGGAAAAGGTTTTGCGTTGTGTAAATAAGCTGATGCCTTAGGTTACTGCCACTTAGCTTAGGTTTGTGTGTGTGTGTGTGTGTCTGTATTTTTATATGATTTATATGCTCTTTTGAATTCTTAAGTTATCTTAGAGTAACTTAAGCAATGATCAGTATAAATAAGAATATATTTCTTGATAAAAAAAATATATTTTTATATAATTAGCAGTGCAATAAAAGGTTTTTTAACCAGAATTGTCAGGGGCAGTTTGTACAGGATCGTTTAAATGTCCTGGGTTCTTCAACCATGCCATTAAATTATCAAGAGAAAAAAGAAGGGGGCTAAAAGGTGTACGTGTCCTTCGTAGTCTGTTTTGCATCAGTTACTAGTGCAAGAGCAGCAGAAGGGGAGACTCCTTCATAGTTATACTTCATCTATAAGCTTGCAATAGTGACACAGAGAAGGATGTTAGGAATGGTGCATGGGGTCTTGCTACAGCTGGGCTGTTGTTCAGGAGAGCAGCAGATGATGCCTCCTAAGAATTGCTTGTATGTAGGTTCCTATGTAAGTCCTCTCATGTGAGGAAGCCACTGGGCAAATGGTAGCTGTTCTACAGCAGCTGCTTCTGCTGAAGGAAATGGGTGTCTTAGTTCAAGAGCATTGGTACTCATTTCATTCATCATAGTACAAAAGGACTAAAATGAGAATAGAGTTTTAAAACTGCTTTTAAAAGGTTTTAAAAGTAATGAAGGACAGGTCAGATAGATGCAATTTTGCTAGGTCTCATATTTGTTATGCTAGAGCTTGCTTTCTTTAGATGTGCAGTATTTAAAGTTAGCATTCTTTAGAGCATTGTTGTATCAGAGGGGTTTGGATTAAGTAGTTTGGATAATATCTTGGTTAGCATTACATGAAGAACTAATGATTGCAGCTTCAAAAAACCTAATACAAATAGTCTATGTGAATTAAATTACATTCAGATTGAGACAGATGGGAAATAGTTTGAGGTCTGGGATATTTGAAAGTTGCTAGCTTTATTCATTGATTGCTTTGAAGTATATCATAATGTATTCCACACAATCCTATAGAAATCAAGTTCATTTTCAAAGTCAGCATTGTATCTATTCTGAATTCAGGTCAAATGCCCTGTTGGGGAGGTGATTCCTTCAGTTCTAGTGTAATTAGCGCTGCTTAACCCTTTTGAAGTTTCGGTAGGGTAAGTTAGTCTTCTCACTGGAGGCTCCTGGAGTAAGGATACAAGATAAGAAACCCTGCTAGTTACTTTGTGACTCTATTACTTATGTGGAGAGAGGCTGAGTATCTGCCTTTCTCAGTGCTAGGCATGCAACTGGGATTGTAGAGGAAGAAGCCTGTGTGTATCTGCTTTCATGAAGGCCATTGTTGGGTTAAGAAATCTACGGAACTGAAGGCTTTTCTGAAGAGTATAAATAAAGAAGCCCCTGCTGCTCAGCTTTACTGCATGTTTTAACTGCTAATTTTGCCAAAAAGCTGGGGTAGTAGAATTTAGAGAAGGGTGTTTCCATTTGCCCTAAAGTATCACATATTTTACGATCATAGCTTTTCCCACTTAAGTGTAATGGTTTTGCTGCTTGGGTAATTTTAGGTGTGTGTTGGTATTCCTTCAGAAACTTTGGGAAATGATGATAATTCCAAAAATGTAATAAATAAACAAACCTATTTATTTTTTTCATAAAATGCTGATTTTGGAAATTCTAAGAACTGATTTTCAGGAGTTTGGTTGGTGGTGTACTCATGGGTAAATGTTTTTTATTAAAGGCTTGGAAGGAGAAACATTGGAGTGAGAGCAGCCATGTATTGTCTTAAAAGATCTCTTGTAGATGTTTTCAACAGTGTTGTGACTGAACTGTCTCAATTATAATGGCTTGCATTTTAGGTGGTAGCTTGCAGAATTCACATATATGTATTTGTTAAACCCCAGTTCTCAGCATTTAAAAATGAAACACTTGAAAAGGAAAGATGGCAGACAATTTTACTCTAGAGAAATGTCAGGGGGAGGTAAACTCTCGAAGACATGCAGTGTTTTTTACTTACATTTGATGTGTCAGAGGTTCCCATTAGAAAACAATAAGGAACACCACTTGTCATGCACAGACAAATGAGTGGTTACCCGCGTACATCTATTCAACAAGTTTGGAATTACAGCCTCCTGTGTGATAACTCTCTTTGTAGTTAGTACATTCTATACCTTGGTGGGTTTTTTTTGAAGGGAAATAGACCTTTTGTTTGCAGCAGATTTATAAAATACAGCAGCAGAGGAAAGGCAGTTTTGTGTTCTGAACTGTCTATTTGGGTCTTGGTGATGCAGTGCTCAAATAAACCATAGTACATTTAATGAGGACTTCAGGACAGAGACACATGTACTAGGCACACCAGGGAAAGGCATTGTATACAAAGACTAATTAGCATGAAATATGAATACATTCATGAAGTAGTCTTGATCTATAATGCTTTTATGGAGAGTATTTTTTCCATTAATTCAATGAAAAAGAAATTCAGAAGTAGAAATGAAAAAAGAATGAGTTGAACTGAACAAAGATGTGGGTTTTATTTGTGTTTAAACAAAAATCTGTATTCCTGGAATAAAGCACATGGTGTATGAATGGGTAAAAATATTAGGTTGAAAAGAATGCTTTCACTAATGTCAAATGAGAAAGAAACAACCCTCTAAAGAGACTCTTCTTCAAGTATTTTAAGAAATTTTTTGCAGAGGAATCTAAGTAAGATACTAGAAAGAGCTATTAAATATGAAGCTAGTTACTCAGAGCATGATTAAGTAGCCCATTCCATGGATTTTACAGTAATTTTTTGTTAAATGAGCTGCTAAGATTATCTGTTGTGGAAATTTTCCTAAAGGGTGTCTTATCTTTCATGTGTAAGGATTTGTCTCTATATGTACATAAAATACACTGATAATGAGTTGGAGGTCAATCTCTTGTCACTGCTGGGTCAGTGTTCTATAATTCTATTCCGAATGGTTTTAAAACAATGTCTTTTTCCTTCTGATCTATTATTTCTAGCTGTGTTTTCTGGAAGCTTTCTCAATATTGGTAAAGGAAGCTCCAATTCCTAGTTACTGCTGGAAATCTGAGCATTGTAAGGTAGGTTCACGTAAAGCCATGGAGTTGGCTGTGATTTTGCGACCCAGGGGAAGGTCAGAGGGAAGAAGAAGTTTGGAGGAAAGGATGGAAGACAGATCATCTACTTAGCAGGAAAGTTAAATAGGCTGCACACCTATGTTTTTAATATCCTGAAAGCTTCCAGCAGCGTTGCAGGAATAACATTGTACCTGTTTAAATAAATAATATCCCACTGAACACAAAAATGGAATTACAAGCACAATTTGTGCTCTTACTTGTAAAATAATTCTTGCAAGTCTGTATTAAAGAGATGTTCCCTCCATCGTTCAGAAGTCATAGCTAGCACATACCACGTGAGTTCCTAAATGTAGTTTCTCTCAAATTTCTATGAAATGCATTGTGGGTTTTTTTTTCCTGTGTAAATGGAGAAATTGTGGTGTGGTTCCTGTGCTAATTCATGTTGTGCTGACCTGCAGTGATGGTGTAATTACAAAAAGCGCTCCCTTCTCCAGGCCTCTCGGTTTCATGTGCAGACCTGGTTTTATTTCCTTGGTTACTGACAAGGTACACTTCTGAGATTGCAGCTTTCATCTGATTGATAGTTGTTCCATCCGTAATGTTAGCAGGAGGTGCTTTGAACAGAATCTCTGCCATTGCACAAAGTTCTAGCGTCTGTACACAAAGCAAGGATAGATCTGTTATCTAAATGAATAAAGATTCTTCAGAGGAAGATATATTAAAAAGCTGTCTCAAGGATTAAGAGTTAACCATCATGCTGTTAGGTTTATGAATTCCTAGAGATACTGGAAATACTAGGTACATGGGCATGAACGCAGATAAAAAGCTGGTAATTTTGTTGAGTTGTTGCATTAATTGTTAATGATCTGTTAAGGATGTAAAGTTGAAATTACAATGTTGTGTATTCTCTAAGTGTTGTATGTCTTGTTCAGTTGCAAGAAACTGAAAATTCTTTACATCTTAATTCTTCTAAGAGAAACGTAATTTATTTTTTGAATAATATTATTTAGAATAATATTTTGTTATTATGGAATTATTTTAGAATAATATTACAGAATAATTTCCCAGCTTCAGGAGGCAGCTGAGCAAGAAATTAATGGCTTAAATGCTTTATGAAAGCATGGAGTCAACCTGGTAAACTGGCTGATTTTCATTGTGGAATTACCCTTAAATAGCATATTCTGAAGGATAGTATGCCTGGAATAAGTTTTGAGGCTTTCCTTTTGATGTTCTTTTGTTCTTGCATTTAAGACGTTTGGATTATTACCAGTGAGAAGCTGCCACCTTAATGAATCATTTTAAGCCAATTTTGCTTATGTTGGTAATATAAAGGTCAGCAAAACATAGGTTGCATCTGATAAATTTATAATATACTGTGGATTCTGTATGCGTATACACTTAAAATGTGCTGAGTTGAATACTGAAACCTGACTATGCTGGTGAAGGTGAGATTGGTAGCTTGTGTTTCTGGGCTATTTTTACTCCATTACAACGCAAGTGGCTTAATTTAGTACCTTTGTAGGTCCCATGAGACTAATCCTGTAGTATGGAAGTAATTTATCTTTCACCTCATGAAGACACATAATCATTGCACATGTATCCAGGAAGCACCTGGGTGTTTTGAACACACTGTGAGGTACATGGGCCCTTAAGAAAGCTTTTTAAAGATGAATCTGTTAGAAGGTATCAGTAACATACACAGTCATACCTGGTTGTCTTCAGCTGGTAAGCGTGGTATTTTCTCTTCAGCAGGTGACAGAGTGCAGATGCTTAGGTAAATAAGTTTGTTAAATAAAATACATTTCTGTTTCTTTATGTACATGTCTGTTTCTTTATGTACATAGAATAAACTAAATAGTGGTACTTCCTAGCTTCCAACAGTTGACGGGTTGTTTTCTAAGTCAGAGGTCACATGTTTATGCATAGAAAAGCCTTTATTGTGTTTTGTTTTCAGGGAACTTGGGCTCTTGTAGCGTTCCTAACCTGTGGCATTGATCTCTGTATTTCAAACAAACATTTACTTTTCCAGTGTTTCAATCCTGCTGCTTGCAGGATCACAACTTCCTGGTTTGTTGCCTCCTATTTCTGCCATTGCAAGTTCCATTAATAATTAATTTGTATTTGCTTTCTCTGTGTTTTCAAAGACCACAGAGGGGAAGACTAAAATTGTACATAGCACAAAATACACAGTAATATTTCATTGAATAATGGCTGTTATCCAATAAGTATGAATAGATATACCACAGTTGCTGGGGGGGATGACGTTATGGTTTTGGTTATCCCAAATGGATATGGAATCATCATGTTTTTTAGGGAGTTACATTAGTATGCCAGAAACGTTTCACTGTCACAGTATATTGAACCTATTGGGATGACCTTCATTAGAACGATCATTAGTCAGAATGATTGTGATGTGGAAAGATGCAATAATTTTTCCTTGTGACATGTGGTGTGGCAGTTCCTGTTCCAAATGAGTTACTGCACTCTAATGTGTCTGGTTAAAACCATAAGTAATTTTGATCCAAGGTTGTGATAGACTATTCTTGACTGACATGTAGCAAAAATATTTGTGCCCATATCTGATGAGGTTGAAAGGTGCACTTGTGACAGATCACAGGCAACTAATGCGATTCATTTGGTGCTGTCCCCCAGAAGGCCACAATTTCCAACATTTGTTAATGGAAAAATAATTTCTCAAGGTTTTATAAGTAAGGATAGAAGTTGCTATTTGTAGTTAGCAACTATCAAAGCTGTGGTTGCCAGTCTCTTTCACAGGGAGGGCACTGCTTACTGCTTATGGAAATTGATGGAATCTATTAAGACAGGTAATTTCCCAATTCTTTTTAGTAATCTCCTTTTCCCTTATGCTCTGGGCCTGATGCTCAAGAAAGCATCCCTTTGAGTTCAATATATAACAATAACTACCAATAAAATCTTTAAATTAGCTGGAGAATAGAATTCTTTTTGCTAAACGTTAAATCAAATTTCTTAAGTATGAGGTCAATAGAAATGTAAAACTGTATTTCACTGCGTAAGTCACAGTGTATAACCAGGATGTAACACATTAAACTTAAGAAGCTACAATATGTCTTAAAGCTGCTAAACGAATTGAGGGTTTGGGAATTTAGATATGTGCAAGTAAAGCAATTTTTCAAGCATGTTTGTTTAAAACCTTGATGGTGGAGAAGTTCTTCAGAAAGGGAGAGAGTACCAGAATATGCATTTGGAGATGTGTTTTGCTTAGTGTTTAAATATTTAGTCAGGAGCTTTAGATATCCAATATCACAGTGAAAAAGGAAAAGAAAACATTTAACACCAATATCTATTTAACTTGACTGTATAAAGGAATTTTTGGGCCTTGGAATCGTTTTCTTAAGCTTCATTATTTCAAAATTCTTCTGGAAATATGATTCACGTTAAGTGCCTTTAATAGCAAAGATGTGCCGTTTGCAAGCCTAATCAAGAGGAACAATAGCTGAAGTATTCATTTAGAAGACTTATTTACTAGACTTGTCATACTAATAACAGAAATTGAGTTTATTAGAATCTTACGGAAGTATTATGTTGGGGTTTTGACATTTTGTTTAATTTTGAGGTTTGGAGTTTTTTTATCTGAGTCTTAGTGCTTTTGCTTTTGAAAGTTGCCTGAATAACAGGCATGTCAGTGCCTGGAAAAGAATTCTAGCCATTTTATCTCACATTTCTGTGGTGGCGATGGCTTGGTTTCAGAGGAAAAATAACTGGGAAATTATAAATACTATTATAGGCAGCATTTTGTTATTAGAGGTAAATGTCTTCTCTGACGCACGTAACTTAACATGTCGCATCTAAAATGCGTTGACTGGTCTCTTCAGTCATTAGTCAAGCTCTAATACATAGGCAGAAAGGATGTATAATGTCTTGGTGCTGAGCATAACCAGACAAGGACAAGCATCTCTTTGGAACAAAACCTAACGTGTCCATGTTGAGTATCACAAATGTTGAAGCAGTGGCAAAGGCAGAAACAGGGTGGACAACCCTGAGGCTTTCTTCCATATAAATATTCATGCATGGAATGTTAGAGAAGAGTTCATGGAAGAGGCGACCAGCTTTTATTCCAGCTTCTTCCAGCACATCGTACAACGCAGCTAAGTAGGCCCGTTGAGGATATTTTCAGTTTAATCACTGTGTGCTTGCTGCTGTTTGATTTCTGGTGTTCAGAAGGAGTACTTGCATATATTTCTCTGACATTTGTATGCCATGAATTGTTAATGTTTTCTTACTGTCTTTCAGCAGAAGCAACTTCTTTTGCATTGGTCTTTAGCAGGGTAAATAGAAGGGGGCAAAATTGCTTGCCTGCTTTGTTTGTGGGTTTTTTTGGTTGCTTTCTATTTATTTTTTCAAGTAGAATATTTGTGGCTCAGACATCTCCTTGATTTCAGGCTGTTGGTAGAAAACTGAAAGAACTGCAATCTGGAGTGCTTAATTAAGTACACTTTAGCCGTACAACTTCACTGCACAAGTTCCTAATGCAGCTTTTAAAACTGCACTTGAAAATTAGACGAGTTAAAACTATTTTAGGGCAGTTCTGAAAGAACAAGAAATATTTCATGTAGTCATTAAATGCGGTGGTCAACTGTAATAATCATCAATTGTAGTATAAGAAAAAGACAACAGGATTATAGATCCCGTGCTATTATTGGCCAAAACTAATTTGTAAAACAAAGTTATGGATTTTTATTTCTCCCACAGAGCATCCTCTGTTGGGTTGATGTCACTTCCGTCAGCTTGATTGCATTAGTTAGGCAAAAAGCATGCAAGAGGTTCCATGGTTTTTCCCCTGTCAGCTCTGGGTTTTTTATCTTGAGAACTCAAATGAAGATCCACTTTCAGCTCAATCGCTTGCTTTGGAACAGAATTCCC
>JAOEHX010031084.1:0-11503 GCA_025448015.1 Bolborhynchus lineola
TCAGAAAGTCCTTGGTCAGAGTAAACATTACTGAGCAGCAACTGAAACCATCGGTGTTATCAGCACTGTTCCCAGGCTGAAAGTCAAAAAACACAGCACTGCACCTGCTACTAAGAAGGAGAAAAATGACTGCTACTGCTGAACCCAGGACAGTCACTTAGATGAGCAGGAAAGGAAACTGTTCCCACAAGAAGCTTACACAGACACTACTGACAGGGCAATGACATGCTGGCATCTTCCCTGCAAAACCGGGAACAGGACAATTTTACACTTCCTGGAGCAACAGTCCAAAGAGCAGAGGTTAGTGGGACAGCTTTGCTTCAGAGTACTGCAGCACAAACACGGGAAGGACAGCTGGTCTGGGGAGTAGGCTCACTCAAATTCAAAGAACAGTAAGTGAACAAAGCAAGTAAAACTGAAATGTGATCTCCTGGCTTGCTTCAACTGCCCTGCACATGCAGTTAACACAGACATGGCTACCTATGACTCTTCTGGCAAAAAGATTCTCTCCTGCATTGAGAAGAATCCAGAGAAATCAGCTCCAAAATTCCAGCCAAAGCCCAGCACTGGCACTGCAGGGAAGAGACAACTTCTGCTAAAAAGCATTATGAGTATTACACGCCATACTGCAGTACAGTTCTATTGCTTAGGGGGTTTGTTTGTCTTAATAAACTTCTGCTTCAGGTATCTGATGGACAGATGCCTTTTCAATCATCCTTTCCTTAAATGTGCACCTTTGTTAGCTAGTAGAAAAAACAGGGACCAGCACGTCTATTTGAACAACTGATAAGGACAGAAAAGCATACCACATAGCCCTTTGATTTCCAGTTTGAGCAATATCTTGAGTCTGAACATTTCACAGGGGTGTATTTCTCCCCCTTCCTCCTCCAAACATGACATTCAAAACCCTAGAAGTTATCAAACACAGAGCTAGTATTAATAAGCCTTCCAGGAGCCAAATACCACGGGCCCAGGGCAAATTTCTGTAGGAGCTTATTTCTCCTTTGGTGGATTTTGTGCCAATTCACAAGCTGCACGAAGAGCTTAAGGCAAGGGTAGGACTACATTTTGGCATGCACCCTGCCAGGTAATGCAGCCACTGCTATTTGAGACACTATTCTACAGCTACACCAATGCTGCTAAAGGAAGGCCAAGTCTGGTCCAAAACAAGTTAGGGAGCAAGCCAACAGCTAAGCAGGGTGTATGACAAGGACTGTGGCCCTTATGATGATTTTGTGAACGGTTTTTACAGATTTGCCCTCTCAGGCTCCACAGAAGTCACAGCACTCCAGCAAGTAACACCACCAAGTGCTTTACTGATGCACCCACTACTTCCCAAACATGACCCCTTTCCCGCTTGCCATGAACCATCACCAGCCTCCAGCCAAGGGCTGCGCTACAAACATGCATGGAAGATGTCCACCGCCTTGACTTTTCCTGTCCTCCACAATTCTGAACAGGTATCTATATCCTACATAAAGGAGACATTGAGAGATGGAGGGAATGTTTCCTCACATCCAGGCTTACTGTGACACAGGGTGATTATAAGGGCTCTCCAAAACTGAGGGACATGAGAAGAAATATTTTAACCAAGGGGGAGGTGAAGAAATCCCCAATCTTTACCATTATTTTTAGAGACTGAAATATTTTTTCAGTAATTTCTTGTTCTATTTCTGTGCTTTCCCAACTCCTGAACTAGAAGCGCTGACCTATCCTCCCAACAAAAAGCATTTCTCAGACACTGAAATTCAAGAGATACCAGATCTCACACACAGTCACATTATCACCACCTAGATGTAAATCCCCTGGTGTACTTCAGTGTTTTCCCCCCAGAGATGGAAGAAACAGCTCCTGAACAAAAGGAAAAAAAAACAAACCCAAAAAAATCTCTTTTTCAGGCAGCTTGTTTCTCTTCCTGGGGTCTGCGTAGCAGAAAACAGGGAACAGACAAATTGAGGGACAGGGGCAAATGGAATCAAAGAGGTCAATGTAGGGAACAGACTAAGCAGATTTAGCAGCTGCCTCCAAAAGGGGACAGAAATGGCTTCAAATGGGATAACAGGACTCCCAGAAATGCAAAGGATAAATCCTGACTAGAGCTGTACATTAATACCTTGGTACCATCCATTTCTGCTCATGTTTGGACAATACTCTGAAGCCTGGAGAAAGAACTCATTTGAGCACAGCTAATCACTGGGATGAATCAGCTCACCAGTGTGCATTCTCCTTAGGGACAGAAGAGAGAATTGGCAGAGGACAGTGCCGCAGAAGATAGCAATAGGAGCAAACAGCTGCTGAGTTTGATGCAGGAGAAGTCTGTCATGTGGAAAACATTTTGGTGCAGTGTTCTTGGCCAAAATCATTATCCCCAGCCAAGCATATTCTATAGCACATAAGAACAAGTACATTCCCTTTGGAAATCCAAAGGATTTCCAAATCCAAAATGCTGAAACAGCAAAACCCAAGGGTTTTGCCACTGCACATGGAAGTAACAGCAAGACAGAAAGCATCCTCTCTCACATGGCAAAGATCAGGGGAAACCTGTATCAATACTGTCCCTTCAAGGATACTATCAATCACGTGTATCCAAAAGTGATGAGTCTGTGACAGATCTACATCTTTATTTCAGGAAACCTTTATTAGTTTGAGGATAGTTTTTGCAGCAACTTGAGGTCCATTGGCTTACAGTCTGCACTGTAAATTTCACTCTGTAACCTCTCATAAGACTAAATGCAAAATGGACTTCAAGTGTTTTCTATAAACTTGTTTTATAAAAACCTTTAAAAGCCTTCAGAATAAAACAGAAGTGCAAAGCCCCAGGTAGGGCTACCATGGAGTCCAATGAACTTGCTGCAATTTTCAGAAGCAGTTCTCTTGCCTCTTTGTTGTATTGCAAAGGTTACTGCACCTTTTCTGCTAAATAAGGCTTCCACCTTTCCCCCTTCTCATTCTCCTCACAGACCAGTTCAAGCACCTGTAAAGCAGCCCTCAAGACTGCAGCACCAAGTCTTGCCATGAACACTCTCTCTACAGTCCTCCAGACTGCCATCCGCCTTAGAAAAACACTGCTTGGGGAACACTGAACCAGGGGAATGGCAAGCAACCCACTGCCCAGAGCAACCACAGGAAAAAGTCTTTCTATAGTTCCCATTGACAAAGACGCTGGAATGAATTTAAGGATCCTGACACCATGGGTCCCTGCTGGTTAGTGAATTTCCAAAAAGTTTAGCACCAGTTCTGTACTGACACATCAGAAAGCTTAGTTGGGAAAGGAAAGGCTCAAGGCTAATGGTTTTATCAGTGACCTCAAGACACTCTTGGAGCCAGTGCCGTGTTAATGCACTTCAGCACACTGCCAAGCAGCAATTTCCATCAAAAGTAGACACTGCACTGCGAAGCAACAGACCAGGAGCAGTGATACATGAATAATCTCCATGCAGCCACGAACTATCACATCCTTAAATTCCTGTGCAGAGCTCCCCTGGACAAGCACCAGAGCTGCCAAGCTGAACTTCAGCACACAGAGGCTGCACTCCATCAGCAACCACCTTTGTCTCACACAACGATCTCCCGCAACCAGGCCATGCTCATTTCCGTATACAAAAGGACTGAGCCACGAAGCAATGGTCCCGCCTTGCTGTCTGTCAGGAAACAAAGATGGAAACTCCAAAGAATAGAAGAATTGCAGGAACTGGTATCTGAACTTGCACTCACAGAAGCGTCTCACCTTAGAAAACCTCCCTATGACACACTGGGAAGTGAACAACAGAGACCAAACAACAGGTAAGTGAAGAGCTCACATTTTGCTATTCTTGCCAAATCAAGCTGCCATGCAAGCTTGCCGATACAGAGAGAGGTAGGTCAAAGCCATTGGGTGGACATGTTCTGGATTATTTCACTTCTAGGGAAAATTTTATGCAAATACATGTCTGCACAGGAGTATTTATATGGAACAATCTTTATCTAAAATACATTATTGGTACATCATATGACATTCTACCATCCGTACTAAAAAATACCCTTTTCTCAACACACAAGATAAAGCTCCCAGGTACTCTTACCTGTAAGAGGAAGTCTGACAAATAAGCAATGCTCTTTAAAGGGCTTTTTTCGGTTACAAAGATTTGATCAGCATCATCCTACCGCACTCCAGCTAAGTCACAGATCAGTTAAATTAGACCAATAATCAAAAGCAAAAGCTAGCTTCAGCTTTGGAGACCTGTATTAAAGGAGCTTTATTAAGGTGACTTAATGGGACAGAGAAATATTATGAACAAAACTGCATTTCATATTTTTGTTCAAGCAAACACTAGTTTACCAATGGACTACTACAGACTCCCTACCTGCAACATTTTCAGTGGCAAATAACACCCCAACTCCAGGACTGTTGTACACTCCATGCAAAGGCAAAGAACCATGTAATGAAAAATTACAGCCTCAAATGTCCATATGCTCCATGGGCTTTTCACACAATACTATCTATTTCACCAAGGAATTTTTAGACTTTGAGGAACTAAAGTGGGTTTTGTATTCCTATGCCAGACTGGATGATCCTCTCCTTCCTCTGAAAAGTAAAGAAGTGCTGCTCTCGATTCCACAGCACAGAGATAAAGATCTAACTTCAGCAAGAACTGCAGGTAACCTGACCTTTTAATTTTTCCTAATGTTTCACATGTGACCCATCAGCGGCATGCAAAAGGTTTACTTATTTGTTCTTTTCCCACATGGCATAAAAGAGCTTTCAGTCTGTGTGAAAGATGATGCCCCAGGTGCTCCCGGTGGGCCTCTTATTTATTGCTCACTGTAACTTCTTTCTTCTTTCTCCTGCTGGCAACTGGAGAGTCCTTCACCAGATTTCCGTGGTGACAGGTATGAGAAAAAGACAAGAAGTTAACTTCTGTTGCATCTCTGGACACCTGCTCTGAAAGACTCTTCTGTTCCTGAGTGCTGTTATTTAAATACATGGATGACCTTTCCAAGACAAGCAATGGTTTTTCTTGGAACAGGCTTGGTCTGACTGTCAAACTGAAGGCTGGAAAAAATGCACTTGCTCTCCTCAAATACCTTTCAGTGCTACCTTTGAGAACTGAGAAATCAACAGCCTTCAAGACTTGTTTCAATCCCTGCAAATTACAAAGCTTAAAGAAAATGAAGCCTTACTCTTGTAGCACAAATAAAATTATTACACTCTGCCTATCTATAAAGAATTTAATAATATAGAGTCCTGGGCATGAGCCCCATCGATTTCTCTCCCAGGTAACTAAAAGAACTAGTTTTCCCACAGAAGCCTTGACAGGCACTTGGAAAAGCAAAGAAGTACTGAGCCACTGAAAACAAACGGAGAGCACTATGTACACAGCTCATTCCTGAGCCTGGTGAGCCTCACGACCTGGGGTCATTGCTTCCTCCAAAGTCAGCCTGAAGAATAGAACCGTCATAAGAGTCTTCCCAATATTGGCTCACTGGTTTTCAAAACAGTCAGTTCCTCTATCCAAAACGTACACAAATTAGGTCCTGGGGGGTCCTCACCACTGCACAGGCTGCCCAGAGAAGCTGCAGCTGCCCTGGCAGCATTGAAAGCCAGGTTGGATGGGGCTTGGAGCAGCCTGGTCTAGTGGAAAATGTCCCTGCCTATGGCAGGAGGTTGGAACTAGATGATCTTTAGGGTCCCTTCCAAACCAAACCATCCTGTGATTCAGCAAAATGATGACGAGGAAAATTGCACATCATCAGAATCTGAAACAGTCCTTGAGCAAGGGGAATCAGAGCAGGTAAAAGAAATTCCATAGGAAAGGCAAGAGAAGAAACCAAGAGTGTACCAAAGATGATGAAGATACAGGGCAGAGGTCCAGAAGCAGGACGGAAAAAGGTACAAAAGTAAACAAAACAACCCAGGGCCTTGCTATAGCTCACACAAACAGGAGATGGGGTTGTCATGCATCCCACATGGCTATGTCTAGTCCTGCCTTCAGCAGTTCAAGGATTATGTTTACAGACTGATAAATGTGCATGGCAGAGCTTCGCAAACAAACTTCAGCCACCAGAAAACAAGCCTTCAGCAGGAGACTCAACAAGGAAAGCTGCTTCAAGTTTCAGGGAAAAAATAAAACTAAACCAAACGAACAGAAAACCAACAAAAAAAAAAAACAACAAACCACCATGCACTTGATCACAGTCTGAGTCCCTGTATGGAAACAGGTTTTACAGCAGATTACGCCTCGGCTGCTGGAACCAAAGCCTGCTAAACAAAAGCCATCAGCTTCTGAATGGAACAAAAAATTCAGGTCAAAAGCCACCTATTTCAGCAAGGATCACCAGCTGCTGCAACAACTTTCCAAGGGCCAGGACAGTTTTCATGACTGACCTCTTCTAAATCAAGCCTGGAAGTTTTTCATGGAGGCAAGTTATAGTTTGCATACAGATTTACGAGATACAGGGTGAATCCTGCATAATTCCTACACCCTCAACCTTTGTCTCATGGCCTAAAAACCCAAGGGGTAGGTGTATGAAGGGGCTGGGGAATGAAAAAGAAGCAAGGAAAGAAAATAAGTACAGAAAAAGACAGAGAGGGAAACAAATCATGCTGATAATGAAGTAGAATGAATAAAAGCACTTAGAAAGACAAAGGATGTACATAATGATTTCATTTCTTTTAATTGAATATGCATGGGATGAAGGAAAGAAACAGAACTAGAAAAACCAATTCTGAGCAGGAGACCTGGGCTAGAGAGGAGGGAAGGAGAGGTCATGAGGGAAAAGACCTTCTTTTGTTTATTTCCTCAGGTCACTATTTAAAGTGTGAGTCTTCCAAGTGCAAAATTCTCTGCGCCACAAAACCCAGGTCCAGTTTGCTATGCTATGCAGTACTCTGACTGTTCTCACAATGTGTAGGCAGTACACAGTGCACATGACAGTAAGCCAGAAAAATGCAACAGCTAAAACATGCCCCCAGTCACACTCACAGACAGCCTTCTTCCAGGTGACAAATCCTTACACTTAGTGAATCCCTGTCCAAGTGAAATGTGGAAGCAGATGCTCTTTTAAAGTCACTGTATTCCTGTGTGCTGCCTTGATCAATACAGCTATGTTCATTTACTACGTGTTTCAAGCTCTATGACAAGGTACAGCAGCGAAACTTTACCTGGATACCGGTTCTATGGGGGATCAGATGTGTGCAGGCATTGTGATCTATGCAAAAGGAAAGGAGACACCAAGACACCAGGTATAGATACACAAAAGCACAGGAAGGAAAGGACTACCTAGCAGGGCTCTTTCTGTTGGCTTTAAACAACTACAGGATTGAATAACAATAACCAAATTAAAAGGGTTTTCCATATAATGGTTCACATCTCTATAGTTATGAGTAGCTGAGGTGGCAAACTATAGACAATCAAAGCATACTGACTGATTCATTAGCCATGGAGGCTTTACAGTAGACCGGTTTTTCTCGCTTAAAGTTCTATCAGTGAAAGTAATCAGCCTCTCTGAACACAGCAAGAAAGTTTATTTAGAGCAGCACCGCTGGCTTTTCTCACCTCTGCCAGGCATGGGATGGTAATTTGCTGGGAGGAGGATGGATCAATTCCCTCATCAGATCCCATTTCACTCCTGTCTTTGCTCTAAAAATCATATTCAGCAAAACACACACACAAGGAAACTTCTAAGTGGATAAGCACTGCACAAAAGCTTATACTTTCTGCAACTGAGCACTATTGCAAGCAGAAAAAACACACAGCATCATACAAGTACATAAAGAGTTGCGGGCAAAACTCGAACTCTGGGAAAATAAGCCTCCTGAAAGTCTTAGGGAACACAGCGGGGCTTGGTACATCCCCTTTCGCTTCCACCTACATTTATGTGTCATCCACACAGCTTCTTCCACTGGAGATTTAGAGAACGAAACATGAAAAACAAAGGCAAAAAGAACCCTGCAGTAAACACACACACATTCGAAGACAGGTCTGTCTCACCCCCCCAACCAGTCCCAAATAGTCTTTTTACAACTTGTGTAATACCACCGTGGACCAGCGCAGTGATCCCCACGCTGCACTACATGGTCCCAAGCAGTACTCACTCTGGAGGTACCAGAAGGAA
The DNA here is from genome assembly GCA_025448015.1 of Bolborhynchus lineola. Lineage (NCBI taxonomy): Eukaryota > Metazoa > Chordata > Aves > Psittaciformes > Psittacidae > Bolborhynchus > Bolborhynchus lineola. Next base: position 8,095 of record JAOEHX010031084.1, read on the forward strand.
AACAGAAAAAACCTTGCTAGTGTATAGATATAGCTGAATGACTCCAGAATGACTCAAACAAAGGAGAGTAATTCTTCCTGAATACTGAAGACAGCTGGTAGTGTACTCACACACCCCACAGAAAGGCTTTTAAGTGTTAAACAGCATAATCATAGATTTATTGCTTCTCATGAATGTGCTTCTCGAGGCTTCCAGTCATTCTGCTCCTGGGAGCTCCATAACTCATGTTAAAGAGTATTCCTTTTTAATCTACCTACTGCTTTTCAGATTAATTTCACAGCATGATTTTTAAAATTTTAAAACTAAAGGAAAAAAAACCCACACCATTCGACTGTATGAAACTACCACTGAACAAATAAGCCAGCTTTGTTTTGGTTTTTCCTCTGTATGACTTTTCTAAACACAAGAAAGGGAAAAGGAAAAAGAGAAAAATCAACAGTCAAATCCTGAGAAACCAGACTTTTAATTTTGTTTCTGAGTGACAGATCCGGGTCCTGCAGTCAGACTGTCTGCCTTCAAGTTCTAAGAAACAGTCAATGGCATCTACATGTCAGTAGCCTGTTTTCACACCTCATTGTCAGCCTAAACATAGGGTTATGTTTTCTCTCATTCTCATTTCCTAGATGCCACAAAAGGCTGAAATGGAACAGTAGAGCATTTCCTACCCTACTAAGAAACTAAAAGATTAATTTAAAAAAGTGAGATTCCTTTCTACATTATCACATTCACCTATTTTCACATATGGGAGGCAAAAATGGTCTCATTATCCTCACAGGGAACAGGAATTCACCTGTAAAGACAACTTTTCCTAAGTGGATGAGAGATTCAAAAAAAACGATTGCTGTTTGAAGAATATGGAACCCATAAAACAATAAGAATAAGCAAAGGTTACATTATTTACTGGCACATGGAAAACAGAATTCCACATTGACAAAACAACCTAAGTATAGCACATTCCATGGGAAATGGATTAAGACCTCACAAACACTTCAGAAGACACATTTAAGGGCATTACAGCTTTTCTTTTATGAATTCCCAGCTTCAACATTGCCCCCCAGCACAATCATCACCTTAAAGTATTAAATCCCAGCCCACCTGGGCCAGCAGATGTGCAGAGCATGTCTGAAGAAGAACAGCAAGTACATACTGACCCTTATGTGTACACTACCACTCACCTCTGTCAACGGTCTAGCCACAATCTCATGTTGCTTAAAATATAAATACCATTTGGAAAAGCCACATAATCAGGGTAAAGTGCACAGGTAAAGCAAACATACAAACGCACTCTGGATCTCTGTGGCCAACCCTCGCACTGAGAAATATTGTCACAGCCTCCAACAAGTTTTACTGATCAGCACAAGTCACTATAAGCAGGTTTTTCTTTTGGAGTGCTTCTTGCAGTCAGGAGGAATGGTTATGATTTCTCAGGAGGCATTTTCCCAGCTGCCAGGCTTGGCTTTTCAGTCCAGTGTCCTGCCCCACTGCCCAGCCACAGCCACAGCACTGCTGGCTCTGCTGCCTCCTACCCAAACTACATCCAGCCCTGCAAACACAGCCAGGGTTTGTCACATCACAAAGCAGCATTGGATTACAACCCTCAAACACAATTTGAACTATTTAGAAAACACAAATGATAGTAGTATTTAGACATTCCATTATTACATGCTGTTGAAACAGTTTTTGCTTTCCAGTGTATATACCGGTGAACAGAATACATTTTTACCCATACACAAAGCACTGGCTGATTTTTAGACAAAGAAAAATAGGTAAAAACAAGCACACTGTTAACACTTTCTGAAATCAAATGCATTAAGTACAACTGCAACCAGCACTTGATGCCTTCCAAAGGAAAGGATGTTTGCTTTCAGCAGTGCAATAACCTGGATCACAACTTGAAATGCTAGCTACTACAAAGATGGGCATGAGCCACTGAGGTGGAGGGAACTATTAATTACTAGACTTAAATCTCTGCCTATCGTTTGATTCTTAAAACAGCCAACCATGCTTGTGTCTCTTTCTTGGACATGGAAAAAAAAACCCCAACCAAACAAAAAAACCCATAAAACCAACAGAAAAGGAATATACGCTTACAGAAACCCAAACCCTTTTCTCCTTTCATTGAATGCCTTCCCTCTTAAAACATGAAATATTTAAGACAGCTGAATGCATATAGACCCTTTACATACACCTGCATACTAGAAGTCTTAATAAAAACTGACTGCTTACTGAACAAGTAATTTGCTTTACTTTAGATTTCTGATAGGCATTCAGACACCAAGAACAACACTCAGAGACTCCTTGAATCATACTCAAATTTGCACCATTGATGTGACTGCTTTTCAAAAGCTGGACTTTCCCTTAGTATCCACACTACTCATTCTTTCCACAGCACTATTTCTAAGGTGGTTCTGCAACTATATCAAAGTCCAAAATGCTCTTCATGGATGATGATCAATGATAATGATTGATGATAATAATGAAGCAGCTTCATTCAGGACACATGGGAATCTTGAAATCAAGAGGACTTACACATAAATCTGAGTGTTTTAGTGAATAGCAGAGAGTTAGAAAGCACTGAGACAGAAGTAATTTTTGTTAGGGAATGATTTTGCTCTTCACAGGACAAATATTTTTCCAAAGCTGGAAACCTCTAGAGGTGTTTTCTTTTGTCTCTTCAGAACACCAAATTTATTGCAAAGTTATCACAGAGTGCTCCAATGCATTTATTAGTTTGGAAGTACTGTGTTAAAGAAAGTGGGAAACCAAGGGAAAAAAAAAAATAAACTCTCACCATACCAATCACTACCTTAACAGTTTTGCCTTCACCATAGTAGAAGAATGCTATTTCATTAAATTGGATATGACAGTGTGGTCCAGGAATAGGGAAGCAAGCAAGCAATCAGACACTACTTAGCTCAGAAACTATTTAATACATTATAAAAGTCTTGATCACCACTACTAACAAAAATATTAAGGTTTACAGCACTTACTGCCCCATAAGTAGCTATCCGTGAAGGCACACTACTCATACACCGACACACTCGAATTTTTTGAGTGTTAAATTCATGGAACATTCCTTAATTACAGATTATTCCAAGATCTTCCTTTCAGAGAGATTTTAAAGAACTTTACACCAATGAAATAACACCTTCATGACAGTTAAATAATCTCAAATTGAATTAACACTGACTTATGGGTGTATTCAACATCTTTGTCGGTGACATGGACAGTGGGACTGAGTGTGCCCTCAGCAAGTTTGCCAATGACATCAAGCTGGGTGGTTTGGTTGACACACTGGAGGGAAGGGATGCCATCCAGAGGGACCCTGACATGCTTGTGAGGTGGGCTGATGCCAACCTGATGAAGTTTAACCATGCCAAGTGCGAGGTCCTACACCTGGGTCAGAGCA
>JAOEHX010031084.1:11625-26165 GCA_025448015.1 Bolborhynchus lineola
TTTACTGTAAGGGTGGTGAGGCACTGGAATGGGTTGCCCAGGGAAGTTGTGAATGCTCTATCACTGGCGGTGTTCAAAGCCAGGTTGGACAGAGCCTTGGGTAGCATGGTTTAGTGTGAGGTGTCCCTGCCCATGGTAGGGGGGTTGGAACGAGATGGTCTTAAGGTCCTTTCCAACTCTAAGGATTCTATGATTCTATTGGCACTTAAAGGTTTTGACTTCAAACACAAACACTAAAGCAGGGAGCTGAAAAGACAACAGCGGTTTGAGGAAAAGTCTACCTTTTATGAAAGTTTCTAGGTTAACAGGCAAAGAAAATTTGTTCTTGAAATTCTTAGCAAGGCTTAAGGAAAAGATCTAGGTCTCTAAGCACACATGCCAAGCATAATTTTTGAAGTCTTCCAGGATCCACATCATTCACATGGGACTGACAGATGTGACATTCCAACACTGGGAAATCTATACCTTTTGAGAGTGGTGGCTCCAGACTGAGGGAAATACCCTAGGGTGCCTGAAGTGACATTAGATGTTCAGATACCTGAGAAGCCCCACTGGACTACAGCATTTAATTAAAGCAGAGAACATTACAACTGGGTTTAGAATCAGCCTGGTCCCTCCACCCTACCCCCTTCCAGCCAGTTCATATTGTGGACGGACACATGATTTCATTGTGCAGAAAAGAAAGTCGCTTTCTCAGAGTAAATATCTGGAATACTTTGCATGATATTGGTCCAACAAATAACCGAAGAAACTTTTTGGACTAGAGACCATGGAAGAGGCACACTAAAAACTGATCTGCACAGAAGGCAGATAGAGGATAGGAGCATGAAAGGACCAGGCTTTCAGAATGCATCAAGGGATGTACATCACTGTGTCCCATATCTCTCTGTGATACCAATTTCCCTATTTATAAAAGAATAAATAAATAAATAAGAGTAAAGTCAGGCCCCAATATGGAAGAGCACACATTACAAACTCAAAACCCCAGGTTCTAGGTATTAAATACATTAACTACTTGATACACACACTTTTGGAAAGTGTTTTCTACCTGCACAGAGCTTGTACCCTTTTCTCCACAACCACTGCCATTACTGATGGGAATCACCACGACACCATGTACAAAGGTAAAGTAAGTACATATTAAGACTCCAAGTACTCCACCTTACCGTATTTTAATGTTTATTAAGTCCACTCTGCCCACTGGCAGTACTTCAAATTTCAAATTCATATTAGGAATGAAATAGGTCAACCCAAAATATAGCCACAGCTGATCTACAAAAAAAACACTAAGCCAAAAGGAAATGGTTTTGTTCTCCTTTGGGCTTTGTTATTTTGCCACAGTATTTCTTTTAGACAGTCAAAAGTACATTTAATACAAAACAGAATTTAGTATTCAGGAATCTGAAATGAAACCATGTCAGGAAAGCCAATCATTGCCAACAGAAAAGACCACTACTAAAAAGTAGTTTGAATACTTCAGTTCTTCTAACTTCTACTGAGTGATGCTGAGCAACCAAAATACACCCATACAAAATAAATCAGCCTTGGCTAGAGTTTGATTTTGACCTGATTACATTCTTCTTCCCAAAACAACCTCTCATCAAACAGCTAGAAAAGCTGCACCGAGAACTGCCCAATATAACCAGGGTCTTTAGCAAGCTTACACAGCTGCCTCCACATGCAGAAACTATCACTTCCACCTCAAGAACTGCAAAGCTGTCTCTGCTGAGTTAACATCTGAACAAGTCTTAAGATAGGATCCCTACATAATTTAGGATTGCATCCAGACCTGAAGCTGGAAACTAGGACTCCTGAGAAAAAGAAGAGAAGCTTGCCTCCCAAAAATTGAGCAGCAGTTCTTAAATGCCTGACAGACCCCCTCCAGAGAGCAGTCCTAGCTCCTCACCCTCTGACAAAGCCACAGAGAGTGCCTTGGTGGGGTATGGTGGGGACGAAGCAGCAGAAACAATCCCACAAGATCATGGTGGAAGAAATAAAGAAATTTCACAAACTGCACATTCAAGATGTGAAAGACAGACCCCAGGAAGCAGTAAGCAAGGCCAGCAGATGCACTGTACGAATTTGGAGCAAGCAGGCAACAGGAAGTCCAAGAATCAGTGGGTTGAAGAAATGAACCTGCATAGCCGCTGCAGCGTCTCCCCTCTCCCTCTCCTCTATTTGAGCCCAAATCCTTCCAAAAACCTGCTGGCTTAGTTCATAGCTGAAATAACGTCACCATCTACTCAATCACATTCAGGTTTGTTGGCCATCTACACTCAGGAGTAAAGACCCACAGGCCCCACACAAGGCAGATGCGCTTACATAAACATAAATCCAAGGAAACCTAGGAATAGTTAAAGGCCCTTTTCATGCCCTTCATGCCTCTCCTCTTTTTCCTCCTTTCCCCAGTACATCTAGTATAGAAAAAAAAAGGCTAAATGTACAATAAAGTAAACCTGATCCAATTACACTGGAAGTACGAAAATGAAACACACAAAGATGAAGTGTTGCTAGTACAATTACTTCATCTCTCATCCAACGCAGCATTAAATTTACCTGCTCATTACTGAAATTTGGCAACTGAATCAAATGCTTAAAGAGTCCTGACAAACCATACAATGAGTGGGATTAAACGAGGAAGAGGAGGAGGACGCGAGAAAGAAAACTGTACCAGGAGATCAAGATTAAGCTGGAGATGCAAAAATTCACCTGCCTGAGAAGATCCACCCTCTTCTAGAGAGCATCTGCAAGCTGAAGCTTCATGAAAAAAACACGGTGGAGAAAAAAAATTCCTGCTTTGTAACCAAGCTGCATGTGCTTGGCACCACTAGAACTTGTTAAACAAAGCTGCTGTCAGACACCCTTGTGGAGAGAATCCGTATCAGTGCAGTGTGTTTTTAATTTGTGTAACAATTATTCTCTGGTTTAGAAGCACATAGCTAATGAGGACTCACTGGTTACCCACAGCAAATGCATATTGAAAGAGCGGGTACTGGCTTTCTGCTGTTCATACTTTCTGTTGTATATGTAATTCAATCAGATTTATGAACTCCAAACACTACATTAACTACAAAAGATGGAGTCTTCCAAGATACAAGGGCCATTTACCAAACAATAGCATCCAAAATAATTCTAACACACAGAATTCCACTTTAACATTGTTTCGGAATTAAGGAAGAAACGCAGCAGGGCTCCCTTTTCATAAGAGCATATGGCATTTTAAAAAGCAGAGCATTACAAATTCCACCAACAGCTACTGAGTCATTCAAGAGAGGCTCAAGTTATCCTAGCTCTGTCTCTCCTACCTAGGCACATGCTCCATAGCGAGAGGAAGACCAGAGCTCCTTGTGGTCATAAGGAAACAAGTTGTGTCTCATTTATATTAAATATATACACACTTTCAATGAGTTTTTCAAAGATGATGACAGCTCGGCACTGCCAAGTTTCCTCACTGTCCATTGCTTGAGAGAGAATGCAAAGAACAAGAAGTTCCTTGTGCGGAGCATCCTAGATCGCCTGTGCTTTACCAAAATGCAAAAACCATATGTCCTGCCAAACCATTTTAGGCATACTAAGCATAAAAGAAAACATTTCAGGAAGCTGAATGGTATTTCTTTTCTGTTCATACAGAGTGACAGACCATCACAGCCCATAAATTTTCTGGTACTTCGCCTCTAATACTTGCAAGTGAAGCGTTCACCAGTACAGTGAGCCAGGAACTTGACTCAGATTTTAATTCACTCCTTATCATTCTGCAAAACTACTTCAGCACCCACCAGCTTCGTGCAATGGCTGCAATACCAAAAAGGCAAGCAGTCCTTTGTTGCAGAAAGAACCAGCACTTGCATTTAAATTCTGTGGGCACACACCAACTAGCCTCTGAATGAGGTTTAGCCAGCCTTTCAGCTTTTGTTTAGTGCCCTCCACACATTGCTGGTAGTTACTGCTTCTGGCCAGGGCGACTCTAAGGTACTTTGGCTGGTCATCAGGAATTAATTCTCTGCCACAGAAATTCACCAAGAGCCAAATGTCTGAAAAAATAGCAAACCAAAGGAAAAAGGCACCATGCCCTTTCTGGTAGCTGAGTTCAGGCTTCAGTTATGGGGCTGTCTCTAAGGTTAACATCTTCAAGGCTTTGCTCCACCTTCTGCATGGAACGCACATGGAAATGAATTCACCACAAGCGAATTATTTCACACACTTAAAAGAGCAAGATATGAAGCAGCCACTAATTAAACGGACCCTTTGTCGACAAGCAAAAATACCAATATATCCTTGCTGGGGTCAGCATTGTCCTGTGCTGGAATTCATAGCACGCAAGGCTTCCAGAGTGGAGCAGGCTTGGAGCATGAGTCTCTATCAAAATAAAATTGCAGTGTGTGCAGCTGAAGAGGGTTTCAAGAGGACACCTAACCCAGCTGTCTCCAACATTTGACAGCCAAGCTTCTCCAATACCTTTAACTTATTTTCATCTTGATCACTTGCCCCCCCTAACCACCTCCCACATGTTTTTTACACAGCAACAGAAGGAATGAGCACGACAGCCAGAACTTTTTTCCTCTGGATACTCCTGCCCCTTGTCCACATCTTGTAAGGGTGCGTTTCCTACCAGGAAACCAGCACTCTGGTTCCCAATGCAGGAGCACCAAAACCCAAACCTTCCCATAGGCATCTGCCAGGATCTTTTCTTTTTGAATTCTTTCCAGCAACTGAAATTTCACAACTCCCATTTGGCAACAGAAAGCTTTTTCCAAAGCCTTCCAGCTCTTCCTTCTGCATCTTAAATCCATAACTTCTTGTCCTCTCTACAGCCGGCACAGAGAGCAGCAGTTCATCCCCTTCTCCTGTAGCAAGCTTTCAGGTATTCATTATGTAAACAAACTTGCATTCTGTAAACCTTCCTTTTGATAATGTTTTCTAGACACAGATGTGAATTTTTTCACTCAAGTTTTCTTACAGGTTTGTCCACAGAAAAAGGTGCTTCTTAAAAGGTGATGCTTTCAGTAGCATACCACAGCCCAGCTCATGCCCAGTAGAACCATCCTGCAGGAGCGTGTATGCATCCCAGTCTAGTGTGCATGCATTTCCACCTACTGAACTTGGTTTTTACTTTAGGGGTCAGAGAGGGGAAAGGGTTGGGGTTTTGGGGGAGTTTGGTTGGTTGGTTCGTTGTTTTTTTTTTGCAACCGCTTAAGACTGACTCACATTGAAGTCTGCAAACTGCTGAGTGGAAGCATTACATTTTTGGTTACTATCAAAACAGGCATTTGGTAGGAATACAGGCAAGCCTAGGGCTAGCTTTCTCTTTAGATGTTTTGCCAAACTAGCTGTGCTAATGAGTAGTATTAAAGAAGAGACTCCATCATAAATCCAGAGGTACAAATTAACACAGGCAATAATATCACAAAAAAACTGAGGCTGGTCTGTAAAATCTGGTTAATCTTATTCGAAGAGAGGAATTAGGAGTACCAGCAAGCAAGCAAGCAGACTCCTCCCTTCCAGACTAAACTGCATTCCCACTAGAAAAGATGCTGCCAACATTTATCAGTGTTGATATTCCTATTGCACTTGGGGAGGAGCAAGAAGCCAACTAGATAGGAGATACGCAACCAGTTTTATCTGCCCTGTGACAAAATGCTCTCATCAAGGAGTACTCCACTAGTTCCCACACTGCTCAGGAAGAAACCTGAACACACAGAGAAAAGGAAATAAAAGGATGTTAAGTTCTTTTGCTGTAGAGAAAGGTACAGTAAAATACATTACCTGAATGAAGTAAGGCTCATAGTGGGTTGCATGCAGCAGGTGAGTGATGATGAACACTGACTGTTCTTTTACTGTGAAATATAAGCAAGGTGATACTGTCAATGGCAGTTCTTCAGGTAAACAGCAAAAACCTTCTTTTTTTTTTTTCCAGTAAAGCTAATGATACTTTTGGGTCCTGGAAAGCTACAAAACCTGCTTTAATATCACCACTACTTTGGTCAGCCCCCTTTCTCTAGTATGATATTGCTACTGAAAAGCCAATATACTACTCCAGCAGTGTACTGGAGTATACCATAAAAAACCTATAGTACACAAATTGAAATGACAGTTTTCAGCCAAGGAAGGTTTTCCTTATTGGTAAGTTGCTAGCAAAAGCTTATAAATTAAGAAAAAGAAAAATACAATCAAGAGGGCTTTTCCATAGGCACAGCTGCACACAGGAGAGCTTGCTAGCAGTATACATCTAACAGCATAAGCATACATATGTGTTTAATGGACATATCTTCATTCTAAGAATATATGGTACAAAGCCCTTTCCCATCAGTTAAGTTAAGCCCCTCAATTCCCAGCCACAGCTACAGCTGGAACACACAAGCTGAAGCAACGCCATTTGTAACCAGTTGTCATTTCAAGCGCAAGGCTGAATGCCTTTTCAGGGCTGAGCTGGACCTAGGCAGCAAGCAAGCATGTCTGTACCAGGTCAGAACCAAGGTTCACTCCCATCTCACTACATGTCCCTGGCAGCAGCAAGGAAACAATGGCCAGGGAAGAGCAGAGAACCAGGGCAAGCATATTATGCTTAACCTCCCAGTGTCTAGCAATTTTCAGCCAAGGCACTCCTCAAGGTAAAAGGAGCACAGCTATCTTCAGAGTTCAGCTTAAGACTCACTGCCTTATTGTTAGGAAATGAACACAAACTCAGTCCTTTGAGTAGGCCGAGGAAGGGTGCTTGTTGAGCGTTTTCTGGTGAGTATTTGGACAGGAAAGCCTGAAAAGAATCCAGCAGCATTTGGCAGTGATAGGTCTCATACCATCACAGAAAGATGTTGGGATAAAACACAACTGGAGAGTTAAGTTAGCCAGGCCAGTTTCCACCATCAAAACCAGTACACCTTGAAAGGACGAAAAGCAAACTGCACTACTCAAAGTACATCTCAATTCTTAGGAGAGGGCATGTAACCATCCTTGCCACAGTGCCAGATCTGCATGAAACATCTATATTCAAGCAGTTCTCTTCTCCACAGACAACAGTGACACCACACACAAATTCAACATGAAAAGCATTTACAAGTTTCGGAAGAGTTAGCTATGAGCAGAGCCTGCTAAAAGGAATGGCAATGTCCCACTGCCATGGGCTGGCCGGTAAAGCAAAAGACAAGATAGAAACTTCAAAACACAAAATACAAAGAACCAACTCAATCCTATGATACAAGTGATGGGAATATTTCACTGACAATGGGTGGTGCCAGTAACCAGTAAGCATCTGGAATCTGGCCCAAATTCCCACAGCTGCTTGTAATTTTAACTAAAGGTACATTACAGGAAAAGTGAATTTAGAAAAAAAATAATGCCTTGAAATAGAGAGGACAGACTCATCCTCCCTGGGAAGAGAAGGGCTCCAACCCTCTGAGCAACCCCAGGAAGCTGTTTGAAGGTGTCCCTCTCTGCTGTGACCACCAGAAGCCCACTGCTCAGCTGGCCTGGGCAGTTTGGGTCATGACATCTTCACAGACCTCAAGAAATTAAAACCTTCCTTTCCCTTTGGTTTCAGCCCTCTCACAGCTCAAACTTAAAGCAGAGGCTGGCTATATGGTTAATAATGCAAAGGCCACAGGCATCAACTGGAGGTGAGAGAAGTTCAGCTCAGACACACTGGTAGGTATCCCAAGAGTGCAACAAGGCATTTGGAGCAAGGATACCCACATAAAAGTACACACTGTGCAGCATAATCAATCAATCACAACTGCATCTGGAAGATGAATGTTTGCATTAGGCATTAAATTTACATGTACCAACCATATAGCCACGTGTCTCTGCTCAGTCAGGAGGAGAAACAATGTTCAGACTGAAACCTGATGGAAGGCTACCAGCAAGGATAGTGGGTTTAAAACCCCACCTTTATCAAATAAGCTGATTATAGCTGTGTTATTTAATGGTGTGGCAGCCGTTCTCAAAATTTGGGTCCATAAGCAGTCTAGCCTTTACTACTACCAGGAACCTGAAAGCTGACCCAGCAGAAGACTGAAAACTGGTAACACTAAACCATCATATGAATTATGTTAAAAGCTAAGAAAGGTTGATTTTGAACCAGCACATAATGCACACATTTCCACCATCGTGTTCTCCTGAAAAGACCAAATCTGCATTTGAAGTACCGACAACTTCAAATCTTTACAGGGAAAAAAAGCTTTCTTTGTACAGAGTCAAGCTTAGGCAAGTCTTGCAACAGTAATTACAGACACTGCCTCCCCAAGCCATCTGCTGTGGCATTTGTAACTCCTGGAAGGGCAGCCAGCAGAGCTGGTGGAAGAGAAGAGACACACATATCCCGGCAACCAAAGCCAGGCTTCTCAGAAAAGCTGTGATGCTGGTCTGACCCTAACAGGAACTCACATCCTGGTTATCCAGACCTCCTTTAGCTTGCAGATAGTGCTGATGTTCACATACCAAAGGAAACAGCTGGGTCTGCAGATTTGTTAGATCAAAGGGAGTTAGGAGCCCAATCTCAAGGCAACTTATAACCCTGGCAAGAGCCCAGCTGGAAGAGTTCAACCAGGACCCCATCCCAAAACTGAACAAACTTGTGCTCTGAAGTCAGTGAAGCAGCCCAACTTTCACATGCGGACAGACTCTAAAGACACCAGCACAGCCAATAGCTCTGCTTCTCTTCTCCAAGAAGTGATGCCTGTAACATAAGCAGAATAATTCAGAACAAGCTAAGTTCATTCTTTATGAGGATGCATAGGGTCCAGCCTGATGTACTCACCTACTCAGTGACAACCACTGCATCTGCCAAATGTTTTCATCAGCAAACCGCAGCTAGCAGAAGAGCCACAAAGACAGGCTCACCCACCGCTTACTCACGCAGCCACAAGTTTTAGCAGTGAGCCAAGCTGCAGGTACTTTGAAAATCCAGCTTTCACAGTACAGCTGGAAACAATGACGATTAATTGTTTTGCCATCCATAAAACATTGCAATACTCACTTCATGGGGTTGTCACAAGGATGATTTAACATCTCTGAAGAGCTTTGAAGAAGAAACAGTGGCTATTATTCTGAGTACCATAGGATTTGGAAAGACCTCACATGAATTCTGCACAACCGTGCATGTGTGACAGCTTCAGCACCAATAGATTATTTTCCCTCACAAAAAAGCCCCCCAAAAGCTCATTTGCTCTGGGCAACACTTTATTCAGAAATGTATTTTGGTTTGCTTGTTAATATACCCTAAATTGCCATCAACTTTGACTATTTAATGACTAGATTCAGGTGTTGTTTCTAGTCTCTCTTAATTATGGGAAACATTGCATTTTTGATGAAGAACTCAGTTTAGGCTGTCAGGGCTCCCAACCAGCACACTGTAATTACCTAAGTAATGCTAACACACAAGAACAACAACAGGGGGGAAAAAAGCCAACTAAAAATTTCACTGCAATCCCATTTCCTTTACAGCAAATGAGAAAATCTGTGCATGGAGAAGAGGTGCTATGTACAGAAAGAGGCCAATGTCATACTGCTTATGCCTGGCTATTAAAGAGCTCTTAATACTAATGCAGAAACATTGTAAAGATTTTGATTAGGTTTGCTTTTACTTTTTCCCCACAAATATGCAACCACACAGGAGGTGCTGCTGGATTCTAAGTGACTGCCATGCACTTGGATCTACTTCTTCTGAAAGGAAAACTTCTACCACTTCATTCCAAATGTATAAGGAATCTATATGCCTTTTCATTCTCATAAAACATAAATAGCTCAACATCTACTCCAAGGATAAGCATTTTCTTTTTTTTCTGAGCAGTCTCAAACTACAGCAGTAGTCACAATTAGGCAACAAGGATGTACTCTGAGTGAAGACAGATCTGGCTGAGAGAACTAACACTTCCACTACACAAAGCTTCAAAGGCTCTTTAAGCTCTTTGGGACATAGACCACATCTTTTGTTTGGAAAGCAAACACCACATTACTGATACTACTGCAGGATAAACAACAGCATTAGGACTAGTCAGTACACCAGCTTTTATTCCCTATCCAAGACACGACAGAAAGTTTTTTTTCTTTATTTCACCCTAGCTCTCCACCAAGAAACTGGCACCTATGGGTGCACAAAAACCGCAGCATTGCAGTACCAAGCCTCACAAAGCCTCAGTCCCAAGCTCCCCAAACCCCAGGGGAAGCGGCAGCCCAAAATTATGTTCCTGCTCTCCCTACGAAATACATGAAGGACATTGCATGCCTGAGAATAAGACAAGGGGGTGGGGAGGAGGCAGGGAGGACAAAAAAGCAACATGAGCACCTGGGCTACTTGTCCAATAGCACACAGCAAGGAGATGTACCATTGATCCCAGCTTTTCCTCAGTTTATGTCTCACAACTCTAGGCGAAAGTTCAGAGTGCCAACACTATATCGACCCCCTCGTAAAACACCAGCATGAAGCAGAAAGGCAAGACTGGTTGACTCCCTTGAACATTAGCCTGACAAGCAGCATCCTCTCATAGTCTGATCTGTGCATATTTTCTATATAGCTTTCCTTGCCTTTTCCCTGGCAGCTCTCACAACCTCCACCCAGGACTTCCTTGGTAAAGTGCGAGGGTACCCTGGCACAGCCAGTCAACACACTCTCCTCCTAGAACTGTTTGGGTTTTGCACGGGTTTACAGACAAAAGAAAGGCTGTTGTGGTACTTGGCTCCTTTTTACAACGCTGAATACCTGTTTGGCAGAGGACAAGAACCCAAGCCTCCTGCTTCCCAAGACGCATATCCCACCTACTAAACTGCACAGTTCTGCTGTCTGTTCTATGCAAGGTTAGATAGCCACAGATAAAGACACAGCAGAAGGAGGTTCTGTTGTGAAGGACCAGATCCAAAAGTAACACTCCTAGACTGGTCTTTACAAAAGAGACAAGCATTTCTTTCATTTTTGTTATGATGTGTGTGTAATAGCTCTAAATGCCCAGCTTCCCATCACTATCATGTCTTGCACCCTCCTAAATGTGTCAAAGCTCAGAGGCACAAGGAAATTTTACACATCAACACTAAGTATCCACTGATTTTAGCAGCATTAAGAACAAAAAAAATAAAAAAAGCAAGTAAGGGTTTGCTTCCTTTTTAACCAATTTGAAATTTGGACTCCTGCAATAAAACAAAACAGGAAGCAGAGATCAGTAGTTTGGTGCTCCAGCAAATTAAACAGACCCTAGAATATACTGGTTATACCTGCAAGAGCCTGTGTCCTAGTGATAACTGGTCCCCAGTTCAGGTGCTAACTCACTCCTGGCATCCTGACAATGATCACGCATCAGGTGGCAAACTGATTTTCACGTAACGCATTTAACACATTTAAGAGTATCTTCACCACGCACACAGCAGAGGCCTCGGGATTAGTGCTTCTTTTTTTCATTTTATGTTGGTTAATATCATAGGTAAACAAAAGGTTTGGATAATGCCTTCTAATGCCTCTCAATTCTCTTCCTTTCAGTCTTACTTACAAAGATGGTATCACTTCCTTATTAAGAGCTACCCACAAGCAAAAGTTCACTGGTATTAGCCTGAAACATAAGCATAGACAGCCAATCCTTATTACTAGTGGCTCATCACCAGAAGGTAATGGAACAGTCTGAGATACAGGTACTTTCTGGGTTCACTTTGCTTTTCGTCATTTCTTTTGTTCTTTATCTCGCAATACCCAAGATAGCGATTACCTAGGCACCGGTTCTTCGTTCGGGCACTACTATAAACAGAGTTATCAGGCATGCACCAACACTCAGTATGAAAACTAAAAAAAAAAAGAATATTGAAAGAACAGAACATTTTTAGCCTTTACAGATGACAGCTATATTTTTTTTTCAGTACCTTGGCCACTCCTATCAAGAATTATGTTCTCATAAGCTAGAGGAGCAAGACTGATGCTGGGCTGCATCAAAGCAAGTGTGACCAGCAGGTCAAAGGATGCAATTTTGCCCCTCTACTCTGTTCTTGTAAGACCACACCTGCAGTACTGCATTCAGCTCTGGGACCCCCAACACAAGAGGGACATGGACCTGTTGGAGCAATTCCAGAGAAGGCCACAAAGATGCTCAGAGGGCTGGAGCACCTCTGCTATGGAGACAGGCTGACAGAGCTGGGGTTGTTCAGCCTGGAGAAGAGAAGGCTCCAAGGAGATCTTAGAGCAGCTTCCAGTACCTAAAGGGGGCCTACAAGAAATCTGGAGAGGGACTTTTTACAAGGGCATGTAGGGACAGAACAAGAGAGAATGGCTTCAAGCTGACAGAAGGGTAAATTTAGGTTAGATATAATGCAGAAATTCTTTACTGTGAGGGTTAAGAGGCACTGGCATAGGTTGCCCAGAGAAACTGTTCCTGCCCCATCGCTGGAAGTCTTCAAGGCCAAAATGGATGGGGCCTTGAGCAACCTGGTCTAGAAGAAGGTGCCCCTGCCCATGGCAGGGGGGTGGAACTAGATGATTTTTAAGGTCCCTTCCAAACCAAACCATTCTGTGATTCCATGAATGCAAACATTCTTGGGGGGTTTTGTATTTGCAGAAAGGATAGAAGCAGCCTACCATAATTTATGGCTATCATAAATTTAGTATAGGTGAACTTATTATGTTAAACAGCAATACTTTATTCATACCAGTCAGTCACAAAATGTAAGCCCCAAATCCAATTATTCCGTAATAGTTTTTTAAGTAAACAAAACACCGTTTAAGATTCAAAAACAATGCATCTTTCTGAAAACAGAGGCAGAAAAAACCCAAACCAACCCAAGAAGCTAGCACAGGGCTACGCAATAGTTTCATTTGTGTAAGAAGATTAACACAGAGCAGAAATCTTTGGCTCTGGCTGGGAAAAGTACACTTGATGTTAGGAGAGAATTCCCTGTAAATGGAATTTGTCCTGTTTGTTAATGCACCTCTGCAGCGATAAAAGAAATCACACAGGGAACAAGAAACAGCATCCTTACTTCTGTCCAGCATTACCTGAACTCAAGCCCATTCTGATTTCAGTCCTTGTCAGGCACAACCTGTGCACCCTCGCCTGAGCTATCTGCTGTGTGTTGTTGAACTGCAGCACAAAGTTTTGATAGCAGTCCTGCCATTTTAATCATGCTCAGCAGGGACAAGTTGGTCAGGTGTTTTTCCTGTGCTTGTTGAATTCAAGCTATATTTGGAGACCAACTGTTCTCTACCCTGCTTTCTCCAATTAAGTGTGTGCATAAGGGTGGAGAGGTGAAGGTGGAAATTAAGAGAGAAAGAGATAATGAGGCTTTCTTGGAGTACATAAGGCTGCTCTTAAAAAAAGGCTGAAGAAAAGATGCTGAAATGTAATGCACATAATCTTAATTGTGAAGATTCAGTAACAACAGATGTGAAAGGGAACAAGACCAGAGCACACAGAAGGGAACCAAAAGCCAAGGCTGCTCTGAAAGTTACAGGAAAAGACGAGAACATTTACATTTAGACTCCAAGGGCCAGAACAAGGAACTCTTAACAGTCCAACACCCACCACAGCAAAGCAAGTTCACTGCAGGTTACAACCAAAAAACCTCTGTGTAACTTAATCATCTCGTATATAGCTGCGGTCTTGATAGAAAAATGAATGGAAATCGTCTAAGTTTGCATGGGGAAAAAATAAATGAACATTCCTATCTGTGATTATGTTGAACTTCACCCAAAGGAGCTGCAGTTCAAGCAAAGAGCCTTGAGTGAACACCGTCACCGCAAAAGAAACACTGCCAAGAGAAGTGGAGAGTTTGCCACTTCACTCCCAAACATGCTTGTATGTATCAGCAATTAACTACTGGCAAACATGCATTATTTGACTCCAGCCTACCTCCCTTAGAGCAGGAGAGCGGGAGAAAGGCCATGAAGTCCATATTTTGGACTTGAAATTAATGAGTTTTATGACACAATGAGCTAATGAGATTATTATTGCTTTGAAAAAGGAGCAGCAAAATTACTGCAAACTCTGCCGCTTTCCTTTCTTGTTTCCCACCCGCTCTCTCCCTGATCGAGGAGAGGAGATGAAGATTCAAAGAGCAAAAAACACGCACATATGTGGCACCAAATAAGTAACAGTCTCAACGCAAACCCCCCCTTAGTATACAGTCTGTTTAATATAAGAGGATAGTCAATGTGCTCATCGCTATAGATGCCTACACGTTAGGATAGCAGCTTATTAAACCTATCAGCATCATCTGAACAGAATCCGCGCACAACAGCACCCTACTTGGTTGCCGCTCTCAGATCAATACGGATTGCTCTTCTCCATTTTGCGCTCACCAGCCGCGCACCCGGGTACAGCCCGGCCCTTCGGAAACGGGCTTTCCGTCTATTATTTCTTTTTGTTTCTTTTTGTTTCAAACCCCTCTCCCACTTTCCGCCGATCCTCCTTCCCACCCTCCCCTCGCGCTCGGCGCAGAGCCCAGCTGCCATCCTCCCAGCGGCCAGCCAGCGCCTCCGTCCCTCCGCACCCCGCGGATGATGTCCAGCTCCCGCCGGCAGTGCAGGCTGCATTCCAGCCGGGGCCCGGCCGCGCCGACAGGACCATTGTGCCCATCCC
>JAOEHX010031089.1:0-21080 GCA_025448015.1 Bolborhynchus lineola
TTCCCTTTTTCCAGTCATCGGGAACTTCACCTGACTGCCATGATTTTTCAAATATGATGGACAGTGGCTTAGCAACTCCGTTTGCCAGCTCCTTCAGGACTCACAGATGGATATTATCTTGGTATCTTTTATCCATCATGGACAGTTCTAAGCTTCTAAGAAGCAAAGCCTTTATTTCCAGGGCCAGGCTGTATTTTGTTTTGTTTTACTCAAGTATGAGCAGTACCAAAGCCTCCAGTAAAATTCCACTACCTCACTACATTGCAATGTATCATGTGAACTTACACATATTAAGAAAGTTAATACACTGTCATAGTATAAATACTGATTGCTGTTATAGTTATGAAAGGCAATTTTCATAACAAAAAATCAGTATAGTATTTTTTGGACTCTGAGGATTATTTCATTTTTGTATTGATTGCTGTAGAAGATTTTTGTGACTTTAATCCATTATGACAGTATTGAAAGTTCTTATTTTTGTAGTGGCACTGACCATGCTGCTTGTTTGTTGTGCTTTTTATTATTGTCATGCTACCTAGCACCTAATACTTCTTCTTATTTCCTCTTCTTATGTGGCAGGTAAAAGTATTTACATTTTTACCTATATTCAATGGGTGGCTCTGGGACGATGCTAGCTATATATTTTGTCTTTCTGCTATTGCTAAATAAGCTCTTTTGTTAGGTTTCATGTGCTTGTAGAAGTCACTCCTATTCAACAATATATTGAACAGATCTTGGCAATATCAAGAAAACCATTATGATCTAAATAGATTTTAGAATATTCTATTGTATTTCTTACTAGTCTGTAGTGATATCATCCTTCGTGGACTGCGACTCAGCCCATACAGATAATGGTAGAGTTGTTACATGCTCCAATTGTCGCTGGAGACCACTGGCTGATGTCCTTGTCCCTAGCTGCACATTCAGTGGGGCAGAGTCCTTTGAGGCTTATTTTTGCCACTAACCCATAATATACTATAATCTCCCAGAGACTTGTCTCTTGGTCCAGGGTTTTAAAGATCTTGCAGAACATCTGGGCATTTTTTGCAAGAGGTGCCTGCTGCTTTACACTTTGTCAGCAGTCAGAAAGTGATGGTGCAGTGGCCACATGAGCTGTCAGTTCTGAAATTAGCTCTTCCCTTCAGACCTGGGGATCCCTTTTTTTATAATGGAGTAATGCGTACGTGTGCCTTCCCTCAGTGCTACACATGGTCAGGTCATCTGTCTTTGCCAGCTTTACTATGATGCTTCTTCCCCAGTGGCTTCTCCTTTTTGTTCTATGTTTTGTTCTTTGTTTCAAAGTGCAAGGAAACTCTGGAGGAATTTTTTATCACTTCCCTGAAGCACCTCTTCAGTAACAGTTTCCTTTCCAGCCACTTTCCCATTTTTATGTTCAATGAGTTTTCTCTCAGTGTTCCAAGTTAATTATATAGAAGCTCTAAATATTTCCATTTACGTTGCCGCTTTGCTGTCTCTGAGACCTCTCTTGAGCTTCCACTGGGGGAGAGAAGAGATGGTTTCTCTCTAGCCTTCTGTTTCAGATATTTATTTAATCTGTCACTTCTTTGGAGGATTGTCGCTCATTTGGAGAATAATCACTCCATACATCAGTCTCTTTTTCCACAGCAAATGAAACCAAGACAGTCCTCAGATGTGCAGCCAGCAGTTTGTCCCAGCAGGTGAACAAGGGAGGAGTGATTGAGAAGAGCATGAAAGCTCAGGAGACAACCTCGTTTAACAGAATTGAGTATGGTCCATAGCATGGCACAAATAGATTCTTGTGGTGGCTTTTTTTGAGAGACTTGAGAAAACGTGGGGAATCTGCGGCCAGTAAGGCACGGGTGATACACAGGAGAATGGTGCAGGACAGCCAGAGCATGTTATGGGCTGGTGGGCCCCTACCAGAGGTACAGCCATGGTCAACAAGAGCAGCTGCTTTGCCAGCCTTCAGATGCGCCGGCGCTGATGACTTTGGCTCCTTAAACCCCGTCTCGTTTCAGAGGGAAGTGAACCCCCGGAGGTCAGCTCCTTCCAGCCGCAGCAGGTAGCTCGCGCAGGGTTTAGTATCCTTCCGGGCCGAGCTGAGCGGTGTCCCGATAGGAGCCCGGGAAAGGGCCTTCCGACGCGCGGCTCAGCGCGGCGGACACGTGAAGTGGGAGCTCCCTCTCCCGGCCGCCGGCTGTGCCAGGGCCCGCCGGGAGCAGCTCGTGGGGGGGGGGCTCCTTGCAACTCAGCAGAGCGGGGCTGGCAGGGGCAGCGCCAGGAGTGCTGTAAAAGGGGGGTACAAACCCGCGAGTACCACGTTCTGCCCTTGCCTCATGCTGATGAACGCAAACACGGTGGCGGTATTGGGTTTTCTCTGTTCCAGCGATGTGCACTCTAGAGGTTACCATCCAATGTGACCGTATTGGTCTTCCATTGGCCAGGGCCAGGCAGTGCCTTGCTGCTTTGTGATAAGAAGCATCAGGATTTATGTTTCATACCCCCTCATACTTAAGATAGGAAGAACATCTGTGCCATCTCCCTTTTCCTGCACCAGCTGTTCGTCTTGCCTTCATGCATTCTTCCTGTGCTTTGTACCTGTCATTCTGACAGATTCAGCATCTGTAGGATGTCCTGTGAAACAAAATGGACTGAGTTGCTGCATCTATGTTGTTTAGCACGTATCTTCAAGTAATTTTTCATGCTATTGATTCTTGCTGTGTATGACTGCAATCTCCACACTATTTTCAATTATTTGGGAGAGAAAATGTCCTAAAAGAACTAGCAATGAACTAAGTTTGAATACCACCAAATCAAGTCGTTTCCCTACTGATTATCCCAATTTTTAAATGGGGTAGAGAAAAAGTTGTTGATGTGATTATTTCTGGCAGAAATGTTGGTGTGATTATTTCTGGCAGAATAACAGTGTGCATCTGTTCCTCAGGTGTGGGGAATAAGGGACATGTTGAGGGGAAAAAGGGATAATTTGGAGGAGGCTTGTCACTGAAAGGTGGAAGGGAATAGTGAGCAGGGTGACCCTGTGTGTCTGGAGATTGATTTGTTTTAGGAAGACAAAATGTGTCTGTTATCATGACAGGAAAAACAGTGGGAGGATGATGATTTTGGAGGAATGTCACGGCAATGGGAATCTTGTATGACTAAGGACAGGAGATGACTGTTTTGAAGGGAAGTATATGTCAAAAAAATTGAAAGCCTTTTGAAAATCAAAAAAGTAGGGAAATCTTAGGGGAATCATAGAATCATAAAATAGTTAGGGTTGGAAAGGACCTTAAGATCACCTAGTTCCAACCCCCCTGCCATGGGCAGGGACACATCCCACTAAACCATGCCACCCAAGGCTATGTCCAACCCAGACTTGAACGCCGCCAGGGATGGAGCATTCACAACAGCACTTCAGGTTGTTGAGGTTTATA
This sequence comes from Bolborhynchus lineola, assembly GCA_025448015.1. Lineage (NCBI taxonomy): Eukaryota > Metazoa > Chordata > Aves > Psittaciformes > Psittacidae > Bolborhynchus > Bolborhynchus lineola. The sequence continues at coordinate 3,417 of JAOEHX010031089.1, forward strand.
AATTTCATGTAACTGGCCTTCACTGCTAGGAAATACTCTACTAATTCTTCTTTAACTGTCCTGTAGCACTGGGCAAGTGGTCTGTTGCTGCAGAGCAGGAAGGAGTGTATCCATCACCAGGACAGCATGCCTGAGTATGACCTGCAGCTTTCCACTCGCTTTCCAGATCTGTTGTGTATCTTGTAGCCCACAGTGGCAGGGAAAGATCATGTTGTTGCTGACTTAGGGCATAAGTGGCTACTTAAGGTAAGTCTGTCCTTAGCTGTTTGTGCTGGGCCTCATCCTGTCTGACAGGGTAACTGAAGGCTCTCTACAGATTTTGAAGGGCTTCTTTATGGCTCTGGGCATCAAGTAAGTTGAGGACACTTATTGGAAAGATGGGTACCAGCTGACATCCTGATGCTGAAAGCAAGGACATCTCTGGCAAGCACGATGATTGAACCGCACTGCTAGACATTTTTTCTATGTGATTAGGCTTCTGAAGTACTTGTGAAGTGTCATGGGATATTGTGTGTTTGGAAGAGCCACAGGAGCAAGCCACTCTGTAAGGCTTGACTTAGGAAAGAGCTCTATGGAACTCTGAAGCTTTTTCTTGCTTAGGTTGCTCATGATAAATGGAAGAGCTGAAGAAACAACAATATATCCTTCAACATAGTAAAACACTGGAGATCTTGCATCAGACAAGAGGCAGTGCTAAAATCACATTAGCTGCTATGTCTTACATCATGATGGAGTTGTGACAAATGTAACTTGCTTATCAGATTTAGCAAAGAGCTGATTTGAAAGCTTTTCTTACTGGTGATAAGTACTGACTGATCAGGTCTTCCTGAGCCTGGGGACTTCGTAAGAGCTAGGCAAGTTCCACATGAGAAGAGTGGTGATACAGCTGTTTTCACAGCCTCTCTGAGGAAGTGATGTTTCAAACCTGTGACACAGGGAAACACAAGCTGGAAAGCTGAGGCGTGTTGAGCAACAGAAAGTTGACTCCTGTTCTTGGGTGTGTGAATGGGGTCCATATGGAGTGGATAATTTTTTCACAAGGCTATGGGGTCACCAATGGGAGGTGAAAGTAATCCTTAAAGGAAGTGCTCTCTGGAAGCTGAGAAGAGTGTGCTCACTTTCTCTCCTCTATCAAGAGTGAGGCTTTCAGTATTTCAGGGAAGTGTCTGTTTTCCTCCTTTTACTGCAGTGCACTTTGTCTCAGCACTAAGGTCTCAGCCCTAAATTTGCAAGGCACAGAAGAAAAGTGACCCCAAACCTTTTCTGCCACTTCTGCTGGGTGGCTCATTTAATCCAGCAAGTCTCCTATAGATTGCTTTTTCTGTGTCTAAAAATGAGCACTGCTTGATAAAGGCCACTATGTTGTTGAGCTTGCTCCTGTCATGGCAAAAAAGTAGAATGATGCATGAGAAATAATTGAGTTCCTCACTTCAGTTGTATCACTGCAAAAATCATGGCTTCCTGTGGTACTTTCCATATATGTTTGTCTTTTGAGATGCCTCTCTTCAAATATGTGATAGCTGGCTAAACCAGAATCATGTTATGCAGCTTTTCACTAACATGTGTCTGTATCTATGAAAATGGATGAAGAAAGTGGTCCTACGAATTGCAGAGAAATGGCCTCCTGATACAGGGCCAGATCATTTGGATACCTGCAACCCAAATGTGTTGATGTCTTTATGGAAATCAATTTCTCTTAATTTCCTGTGATCCAATTAATCTAATTATGCACCTATTGCTCTTGCAGCTTTCCAGAGCAAAGCCATCAGGATACAAACCAGGGGAGATGCTTCTAATATTTCCTTTTTTCAGTTTTGCATCCTTCTGTATCACAATCCATGCTTGCTGCTAGCTGCTCGAATAGCCTGCGACATGAAGCAAAGTTCATCGTGTGCTGACTCTGGAGAGTCTGGTTGGTTAATTGACTGCAGACTAATGGGGGTTTACTCAGTGGTGCTCTGTATTCTTATTAGCAGTGTGCAGAAGGGAAGACAGAATGAGCTAGGGAATTTAGCTGATCAGGGTAATTTGTTTCAATTGGTGAAAGCTGTTGAGGTTTGTTAGACACTCCAGGAGGAATGAAACATCTTGGCAATACAGTGAGAGATGAAATTTGACATGGATAAGGCTAAAATAATGCCCACTGGAAAGACTAATCCAAGTTTCTATTCAGCTGCCTGGGCTCTGAACTTGCAATCTGCTCTGAAAGCAGAATATTAGGAGAGATGTTATCACAGGCAGCTTAATGGAGTGTGTCCTTGCAATTTGAAAAAGGGAACTGAGCTGCTTGCATGTTTGACAAAAAATAATATAGTAGCACAGAGCAAACTCTGGTACGTGGATGTTCTGGCAGCAAATGAAGAACACACCACAAAATTAGCACTGTGGTTCCCTCCTACTGAGAACAAGAGCTCAGCAGGTCAGAAAGAGTTATCTACTTGCATGGATATTAGAAGTGCCTCAGATTAAATGATTCCATCTGTATTCTTTAGAGGCATAAGATAACTCCTCTTGGAGGCATGGAAGAAAGCTCTATTTGACATGGCTACTGTTTCTCAGAGGTTTCATTTCTTAGGTCTTTCCTATGAAGTGTTAGTACTGGCTGCTGCCACTGGGACAGAACATCACAATGGGCTTCCGGTCTGATCCAACCAGGAAGTAGATAATGGGTTCAAACTTAAACAGGGGAAGTTTAGATTGGATATGAGGAAGAAATTCTTTACTGTAATTGTGGTGAGGCACTGGAATGGGTTGCCCAGGGAAGCTGTGAATGCTCCATTGCTGGTGGTGTTCAAAGCCAGGTTGGACATAGCCTGGGTGGCACAGTTTAGTGGGAGATGTCACTGCCCATGACAGGTGGGTTGGAACTAGGTGATCTTAAGGTCCTTTTCCAACCCTAACTATTCGGCGATTCTACGATTCTATGATTATATTTCCATAGCAAAATTACAGTGGTACATAGTACAGTGCTGTCTCACATTAGTAAGCTCTCAGATAGCACTTAGTTTTGGTCATCCCTCTCTTTAAGAAATGCAATGTTATATGCTAGATCTGTGAAGTGTTGTGCTGTTGGACAGTGTTTCATTCAGCAGGAAATAGCTGGAGATTGCTTCAGAAAGAGGTGAGGTTTGAAAAGAGTCTGGAAAATTCTGCACTCCTGCAATTGCAGGTTTTTGGCTACCAGTTTGGTTTGTCCAGGGGTGTGGCATAGCAGAGTATGTGAAAAGCATTTTGGCCTCTTAAAGTGAGAAGCATAAGGATGTACCAGAAAATACCAGGAAAACCAAGGGCAAGCAATACATTTACAGGTTGCACAATGCTTCTACTGTTTATAGTGAGTGTTTTAAACCCATAAAAGTAGGAAATTCAAACATTTTCAAAAAGTAGTTCTCCCCTTACACATGCACAGAATAGACAATACTGCCTTTTCATAAGGTGATCGGATGACACTGTTATTTAAGTACCTTCTTAATTTGCCTGTTTGGTATTAAATTACTGCACAGTTTTTCCTGGAGCCATAACCATTTGAAGCCATTATCACATCAGACAGCACAACTTTGGTTTCTATTTTTTCCTCAATTTGCTAGTCTGGGTTTGTTTCTGTTTTGCAAACATTATTGTGTTGGGAAAAAAAGTGTTTCTCTGACAGTCTAAAGGTGAGATGATTCTCCTTGCAGGCTACAGCAGCACAGGAAGAGCCAAGGTAAACTCCCAGTGAGCACACTTGGTGCCTGGGCATGGTAGAAGAGTTCAGTCACCAAGGCCTGCCCTGTCCCACAAGTGCATTATGGGGACTGCTGACATGACCATTCTGCAGCAAAAACTCACAGACACAAACACAAAGCAAATAATTTCCCAAGGGTCCTTGAAGGCTCAGGGATTTCTGATCCGAGGTCTGTTTCTACTGAGTACTAAGAAGAACATGTCAGGTCTTTCTGCTTTCAGCTTGGTGTTGTGCCAGTCAGTGCTGGTTGGGAATTTGAAATGCCTTGTGTCATTTCTCCACAGTTTTGCTTGCATTCGGTGGTCTGGTGGGGTGCTCAGATGGCTTTACCTCAAAGTCTGTGCAAAACACTCCAGGGCCAGATTTGAGAGAGAATCTCACGCTTGGCCATTCCCAAACATGACAGTAGGAGTTGTTGGCTAGTGAATACTTTCAGTGAGGCGCATCACTAATGACTGTGTTTCATGGCATTGACCTTGCATCCATCCAATTCCTGAGACTCTAGCTTGATATATTTAGTTGTTTTCTTTGTGGAGGGAAAATATGAAGAAACTTTTTTTTCCCCAAAGTTGTGTTATATGCGTTTATCCCTTCAGTTTGCAAATTGCAGGCCTTCTATAAAGCTACTGCATGGCATGTTGCTTAAGTTTAGGTCTCTAGATGACTTTTGAAGGTCCTTTCCAACCCAAACTGTTCTATGATTCTATGATTTGTTGAGGAAACAAATCAAAGACTGTGACTAGATCTTTACCTGATGAAAAATGGGATCTGAAGCCAGTTAGTTTTTGCTGGCTGAGGACTTGATGCTTGCTATTTAAGAGCCTCCTTCTTAGCTTTTTCTTTTTTAGAATTTCTTGTGCTGGGAGACAATTCTGAAGTAAAAAGAGAAAAGACATCCAACACTGTTCTCATGTGTGACTCTTCGAAAATACAATTGAAGGGTGAGAAGAAGGAGGTATAAATAGTGTTTGGATGGAGAAGCAGTAAAGCTTTGTCACTTGACTATTTGCCATTGTACTGTAGTATTGCAAGGACTTTGAAATGTGCTGCCGTCATAGGGGAGTCTTTCTCCTCGAGCCAGGAACAGCTACAGTCTCGTCACTGTAGAGTGAGGCTCTGGGTATTTTGTCAAGCATTCATAGAACTGCCACCGAGTACAGGATACTAATCACTACCTTCAATGCTGCACTTACAAGCAGTGTCTAATCTTTAGTGACTCTCCATCAGTACAATTGAATGCTGAGCTGTTGCTGTTCTTTTTGAAAAGAACATTTAATTGTCTAAAAATATAATAGTATCAGCCTTATTAATTTGAAGTCTGTGCTCCACACTTGCAGCAAACTGCAGATTTAACAGCTGCAACTGCAAGTTTACAACCATCTGTGTGGTTAACCCAAGGGAGTGAAGGTGAAGAGCCTCAGCTATGCTTTGGATCATACAAAGGAGTTAATCGTATATTTTGTGCTGAGCGTCTTGGAAGTTGCATTACAGGTTAATGAGCTCCAGTCAGCTGATGTCTTGCAACTACACATCATTGCCCCTGAGTCAGGAAGACCAGCTGTAGCACTCCATTTGCTGATGCATGTTGATAAATCCTGGCACTATGCTTGTGCTTCAGCAGTGGAATGATCAGATGCTGTAGTAAGTCAGCTGGTCCGTGAAGTGTTATGTATCTTCCTGGTGCTGCCTTGGGTCACTGGCTTATCTAGCAATTTTCAAGATAGTAAAGTAATAATGTAGATTTCATTTTCTCTTTCTCATTGTGCAGTTTGTGTGATTCAGGCCAGGTATCTTAAAAACTGTCCTCATGTCCTGTGACAAAATTAATGACACCCTCTCCCCCTCCAGCTTTTGTTTTTTCTTTATTCTATTTTTTTTTCTTTCTTTAAACAAAACAAAACAAAGCAAGCTGGAATTGTATGTTTTTGTGATAAGTATATGTTTTGGGAAACACAGGCAGGAAAAGAAGGCAGGTTCCTGAAACAGCTGGTCTAATTCCTGTTTTGCTGAGGTTCTGCTGAGATATGCACAGGAATAAATACTGGAGTCACTTTAACTGTACCAGATAATTGCTTGGTATCTTTTAGCATCCAAATGCTTGCTTCACTAGTCAGGAGCCAGTATCTACTTTAGTGATTTATGCAGTTACACTATGAGTGTATGAAAATTTCATGGTTTTTTATGGAGTAGTTTGGATACCTGGAACAAGAAGCTGTGTTAGAGGAGACTGGTTGCCTTAGGGGTGTCAAACAAGCCACTGCATTGCCTAGTCTGTGCTCTGAATTTCACACATAGTGACAATATCCAATAGTCCCACGCTGTTTTATAGTGGCTGATGTGGAAAGAGTTGGTGTTATCAGTCAAGTGTGAATATACTGGCACATAGGCTTCCACTGTGGGCCTTTGGGGTGAGCTGTTGTCACCAGCATAAAGGTCTGCTTCCATTACAGAGCCACTCCTGTCTATCTCATGCTTACTATTCCTGTCTGCAGAATGTAAGGAGCCACCAGGGTCAGAAATATCAGCACTTGGGGCACTACCAGTAGTGATGGTAGAAGAGCTTTGGTTACTCCTGGCTTTTTGTGGGGTTTATCTTTCTGTAGAGACTGGTGTTTTTCATAGGAAATAATTTCTGCAACTCACATTTCAGGCCTATTTATATTGCTACTTAAGCCTTGTGCCTTTTCTGCTGATCAGCAGAGGCTTTTAGTTTCTGATCTTTGTCATTGTCACTACAGTTCACTCAGAGCATCACCAGCTCTCTTGAAATCACAGAGCTGGAACCCAAAAGTGGGAGGTCCGTGTGGGCTGGCCACTAATGCTCACAGAAGTTTGTTCCTGTAGTAGAAATGGTGGTACAAGGAGGGTCTGGGTGTCACAAGTGAAAGCACAGCTTGCTAAAGAGCACAGCGATCTTGTGGCCAGGAAATAGTGTTTGTTCATGCTGTGAAATATGTGGTAAGGTGGAGGAAAATATGTATGTAATGCTGCATGCTTGGGGGGAAATGTTAGTTAAGTGGAGGAATGGGGTGTGTGTGGAAGGGTCTGCGTGAAGTGCATGGGTAAGAAACGGTTTGTTTGCAAGTGGGTTCATGAGAGCGCTGTGACTTAGTGAAGGAAAGAGTGGGCTCTGCTGACTGCTTTGTGTGCTTAGTAATGCTTTGGGTTGCAGAGGAGAAATACGGAGAAAAGAGTGGTGGTGTAGGGTTTTCTGAGGTAATAAGTAACCTGTGGTTTGAGAAGACTTACGAATAACTATGGGTGGTCATCTGAATGGTTGGAATGGAGAAGATACACCCTGGTTCAGTTTCCTTCTCTTTCACTATAGTCTCTAGTTTTTAAGCGTTATGTTAGGGTAAGGCCTTTCTGGTGAAGGATCATGGAAAGATAAGAAACTTTGATCCCAAACCATACACGCTTCTTGGCATTTGGGCTGTAGAAGCTACTCTGAAGCATGGGGGTTTCCAGAGGTTACAATTCAACTTCTGAGAGGCTGGTATATTTCTTGTCTGGAGGTTTAGAGCATTAACTGGCAAGTAATTCAGGCAGTGAGTTTTAATAGCATTTGAAAACTTAACTAATCTCTGTTTCTGGATCTTGTCACAATCCTTGGGTTCTCTGCAGTCTTTTTGGGCTAAAACCCAACTGATTCTTCCATCTTACAGAGGTTCTTAAAGTGTGCTGCAGTTGGTAGGGCTGTGCTCCTCATTGCATTGATAGACCACTGTCCAAACCCAATTTGCCTTGTTTAGAGACATATATTTTACAGCTAACTGTGGAGTATCCAGAGTACAGTCCAAAAGCCCAGTCTGGTGCTGGTAATCTTGAAGTGCTAGCTGAGGTCATCCTATCCCTGAAAATACAGGAAAAAGGAGCAAAGAGCAAATTTAATGGCTGGTAATTGCAAACCCCACTGTTTCTTTCAATTTCTTTAGAAGGAGGATCCAAGCGTAGGTCAGGATGCCTGTGAGGTTTTGTTTTAAATTGAAAAATAACCAAATAATCCTTGCCTGCTTAGATTAAATCCAGTTACTTTCCAAGGAATGTAGGCATACATGTTTACCTGTATTCACAGCTACCCATAGCAGATCTGTGATGCCTGATGCTATGTGGTATTTACCACATAGCAGATACTTTGCTGGTCCCCAGAATGTATCCTGTGAAAGCCAGCTTGTAAGTTGAAATTCTTCTGATTTCAGGCTGATAACTCAGCTAAAAAAAATGGCTTTGCACTGAAAGGGGCATTGAAAATCCAGGGCATGGAGGCAAATCCAGCTTGTACTACTTAAGGACAGGTTTATATGATCATGTCAGCTTCAGTGTAGCGACTGCCATGGTGCCCCTCTTTGTGCCTGTGCTCACCTTTTTCATTACTTTTCAGCCTCCGATTCCAAGTAGGTCTGTAGCAAGCACCCCAGCTTTAACCTGTTTACCTGCTGTAGACCTTTTGAAAACAGCAGTAGACTTTCCAAAGGATGAACATATGGAGGAATTTGTGAGAGCTTTGTCTTCACTTCATACCACCGGCTTAGAGGCATACAGAGGGAATATGTGATGGCTCAGTTGCTAACTGTAAATTTTGTGAAAGCAAGATTTCAGAGAGAGATTGATACAGGCACTTGTTAACCCCTTACTTCTTTAGCACATCCCCAGGTAGAAGGGATAAAGAACAGTGATTCCAGGTGAAGATGAAACAAAACTTGCCAGCTAATATAGGGCTTTCAGTTCTACTGATTCATTTATGCTGAGGATTTGGTACCTCCTGCTTCTCTTTCAGGTAGGCTGTTTTGTTGTAACTGGTTATTAATGTTGGCATGGGAGGCAATGGAGCAGCTGCAGGCTTTGTTTGCTCTGATTTTGAATTTAACTTTTGGCAAAGGCAATTTTGTACCCAAAATCAGTAATTTCTTTTCCATCGATTTGTTATAAAACCAGATAAATAAAAATCTGTCACACAGAAGTTCAAAGAATGGAGTCTCATATCACTGGAGGAAAAGCCAAAGAGGATGAAATGAATTAGATACCAAATGTAATAAACCTATCAATTATGATGCAATAGTATATTTCCTGCCCTGCCACAAAAATGGACTGTGTTTTTCTGTTGTATAAAGCACTGTAATCTTCTCTCACATAAGGCTAAAGCTGTCTAGAAAGATGTGATTTAAAAATTCTTACGAGAAAAATCTTTCTCCTCTTAGTTCCCAGGTCCTGGTCAGGAAGCAGCAAAAGAGTATGTATGCAAATAGGAGAGCTAGAAAACCCATGTCCAGGGTGGATCTGGAGTCAGTGAAGGAGGGGTTAAAACTTAAACAGGAAGTTGGGATTAGATATAAGGAAGAAGTTCTTTACTGTAAGGGTGGTGAGGCACTGGAATGGGTTGCCCAGGGAAGTTGTGAATGCTCCATCCCTTGCTGCTTTCAAGGGCAGGCTGGACATAGCCTTCGGTGGCATGATTTAGTGTGAGGTGTCCCTCCCCATGGCAGGGGGTTGGAACTGGATGATCTTAAGGTCCTTTCCAACCCGAACTATTCTATGATAAATTTAGGACCCATTGTGCTGTCACTTGTTTGCAAAGACCTTTTTAGGTGAGTAACAGGAATAGCGAAAATAGTTAGTGCACTGAATATGCAATAATTGTAAGACTAGCAGCAAGTATTTACAGCTCTACTGGAGAAGGCCGGAGCTGAAGTTTGACCACCTAAAATATTATTAGTCTAGTTGTCTATTACTCTGTCTGCATCTTGGAAATATTTAACTATATGGTGTATTGGGTCTTTACTGTTAGTGCATACCCACTGGGAAGTGGTTATCTGTGAGCATTTCTCTGCAATAATATACTATGCACTGTGGGGATGTAAAGGAAAGACAGGTAATTAAAAATATTTTGTGGCTCATTAAGGTTCATTTAAACTCACAATCAGTTGTCTGAACTCTGTGCTATCTGAAGTCAGCCTTGTTACAGACTTTTCTACATTCAGCCTTGCCATAGTCTTTTTTAGACATCGCGTATGGTTTGCACGAGATGTATTTTGTGTACCTATTTGTGCTCTGTGAATTCTCTGCTGTGTGTGCTTGGTCTTTCAAGCTTATTTCAGTTCAAATTAGTGACTTCAGGGAATGTTACTTATGCCCACTAAAGGTTTACTGTATTTGAATCAACTGACTTTAATAACCAGAAGAAAAATAAGTATGGAGCATAGATCCAGTATAAAAATAGCTATGCCAGGTAGGTACATTCTCTTAGGAAATGCACACTGGGAACTTTTTATCCTTTTGGTAACAAAGCTTGAAAAATCCCTGAGAAATCTCTGAAATTAAGCAGAATATATACCCTCTAAAACTAAACAGCTAGACAATATGTATTCTGTAATAAAACAGAACTCAGACTTTTCCTTTAGGAACATGTAACATGTATTGTAAGGACAAGGACTAACTTGTCTAACCATGATGCTCAGCTAAACAGTGCTGAGAATCTGACCCAGAGCTGGGTTATCTCCTCAAACTGTTCCAAATCTGGAAATAAAACTTCTTTCATTTGCATCTGGTGTAACAGCTAAAAGGCGAGTTGACCATCAAGCAGATGTGACATCAATGGCAGTTTCTGCAGACGAGCTCATGAGGAGTGCTAAAAATAGTTATAAACTATAGTTGTGAAGTGGTAATCCCTAGTAACCAATCTATAAATAAGCAAGCTAATGACTAGTATGCTAGGTTTATATCTTTCATATATTTTAAGTGCTTTTGAATGCAGAGGTAGCACAATCTGGAGGTTAGAGCAAAAAACAGGGAAGTGAGGACTGTTTTCAGTCTCTGAGATCTGGTTTGTGGGACTTGCAGTAACCACTGCCACAGGTTTTGGGGATCTTGCAGAGCTTTGGCACTATTTTCAATTTGAACCAATTTCAAAATGCAGTCAGTTAAGATTGGTGGGACATTTTAAAATGCAATCCCACCACTAGATGGGGGGAAGTAGTTGTCTTGACAGTGCTGTACATTCCCCTTTACTAAAAGGAAAACCAAAACAGCTTTACTGTGCACACTGCTTTTGTACCCCACATGCTGCTTTTAAGCACAGTTCTTTTTATCCAGTGTGGATGTCTGCCTGAGTGGGTCATTTGGGCTGTCTTTATGTTGCAGAGAAAACAATAGCCACATCAGCAGTTCATTTTCTCTTTTCCTAAAGTAGATCTCTAAATATATAGGCATTTGAATGACATTGTAGATGTGCTTGTTTCTTCTGTCCCAGGTTATGAGGGAGGTCCTAAGTGGTTTCTGTCTCCATCTGAGATGGAGACATCTTCACTGTAGATGTCAAAAAGTAGATGAAGCAACTCTCACACCTTTTCTTCACTACTTACAGGTATTTCCTTTCACAATCTTCCTTTCTGGGAAAGCACTGCTGTCTGCCAGACTGAGAGATTAGAGAGGGCCTCGTCTGCCTTGGAAATATGAAAGGTCCGGGGAAAGTCTATTTGTTTCTCTTTTACCGTCTGTCTCCTCTAAAATGGATTAATCTCAGGGGCATACAGCTGCTTTGCCTACAGCATGGGGATCCCACTGTGGCCAGAGCTCCTGCATGCTGCAGGTTGCTTATTCTGTCTCATCAGCGCCACACTTCCTCCAGCTCTGTGGTTATGGCTGAGGGAGACTTAGACTAATTTCCACGCCTACTCCCTTCTCCAAACAGCTTTCGCTTTAACTCACGAAAACGTACAAAATTTTGGGGGTGTTGAAGATGTTTTTTTGGAGGCAGTGTTTAGATTTGTATGACTTATGTCTGTTATGATACCGAACCCAAGCTTATGATGTCTCTTCAGGTAGTTCTTCACCTTTAAACAGGTATTTCCGAGAGACTCAGGGCTTGATTCAGCCTACAGAAAAAACTAATAGCAAAGTTCTTCTGAGTTTCGTTGGTGACAGATAAGGCTCAGGATTTAACAACAAATCCAGATTCCTTTACTCAATTTTTCCAGCAAAAGTGTCCACGATTGCAGTTTAGTTGGAAGCTGTCACAGTGTAAAAAGCATTAAACTGCTCCCAATCTCAGTCTCATGAGGCTATCCAAATTCTCTACTTCCCCAATATATTTGTTCATGCTAAGGTGAAAAAGGCAAAGTTATTGTGACCTGGGTTGCTGATGGTTTATCTCAATATATCTGTGTACCTTCAGGCAGAGTCTTCCTGCTTCCTTTCTGACATGAAAAAATGTGGTTTTACTTGCAAAAAGTTTATGGTGGAGAAAACTGTCAGGGATACACCTTTGTATTTAGATATTCCTGGTTTGTATTCAATACTGTCATGGTTAAAGCCTCTCACACAGTTTGCTCACTCACTTCCCATTAGTTCTTCCCCCCTGCTCCCAGGGGGATGGAGAGGAGAATCAAAAGAATGTAACTCCCATGGGTTGAGGTAAGAACAGCCCAGTAGCTGAGGTATAACACAAACCACTGCTGCTACCACCAATAATAATAATGACAAGAGAAATAACAAGGGAAGAGAATACAACTGCTCGCCACCCGCCAACCTATACCAAGCCTGCCTGAGCAGTGATCTCACCCTGCCGGGTGGCTGCCCCCAGTTTATATATCCTGGACATGACATGCTGTGGTATGGAATACCTCTTTGGTCAGTTTGGATCAGTGTCCTGTGTCTGCTTCCTCCCGGCTTCCCCTCCTCCCTGGCAAAGCATGAGGCTCAGAAAGTCCTTGATCAGACTAATCATTACTGAGCAGTAACTAAAAACATTGGTGTTATCAGCACTGTTCCCAGGCTGAAAGTCAAAATCACAGCACTGCACCAGCTACTGAGAAGGAGAAAAATGACTGCTACTGCTGAACCCAGGACATGTACTTACTTCTTTCCTTCAGAAATGATTGACAGAAAGTGCTTCTAGTGATCCTGCAGGCTTTTGACAAAGGTTGGTTTCATATCTATGTATGTATTGTCATGGGTTATACACACACATAAAATACATACAAAATTTTGTGTGGCTCTGACCAAACTGTTCTGGTTTGTGATGAATGGGGTCTCAAGGTATGGCTCATTTGTAAGAACATGTATTTTTTTTTTTTTTTATTAATTAAAGGAATAGGTGCCTTTCTTTGGTTTTCTTTTTTAGGTATTTCAAATTGTAATTTTAAAATAAAAAATTAGATGTCTAATTTTGCAAATTTAAAACCATAATAGTTGTTTTCTGAGATCTAAAAAAATCCTATAATTTCATCTGTGTTGTGTGAGTTCACAAATATTGTTGCTTGTCTTAAAGATGTCAGAAAAAAGGAAGAAGGAAATAAAAAAGAAACCAGTAGCTCTCACAATGCAATGAACATCTGCATTAGGCAAGCTAATTGTTGGTGTCATTTTGGAATGAGACCAATATATGTCATTCCAAAAGGTAAACAATTCTGAGAAAGCAGGGAATAATTTGGTGCCAAAGCTGATGACCTTGACTTTTTATTGCGATTATGAAAAGTTTTTTACAAAGGTCCGATTGAGAGGCAGGACATTTTTTCTATGATTAGAAATCCAACTGAGAAACTTGTAGAGTCCTTCCTATCCTCTGGAGGCAGGAACTCTGGCTGGATACCATGCAGGAGTAGTTTTCCTTAGCTGTTAGTTTTCTATCACTTTTCAATTCCACTAAAGCTGAAAAACCCAAACGCTTTCACTGGGAAATACGAGTTCAACAGAACTGTGAAACAAATATGCTGCAGTTTCGTGGTAGGAAGGTTATTTTTCTACCTGAGCTATGGTATAGTAAAACTTCCAAGTTTTCTATCATCTACCTCTCAGCCAGGACAGGATTGCTTTGGGACATAAATTACTTTCTTCTGCCAGGAATGCTTTGGATAAGGAGAGAAAGTGTGATTTAGGAGCTGACTGAGAGTCAGGGAGCTGCATTCGGTCCTTTGGCCTGTTAACTTCAGCAAGTCACTCCTTGGCTTTATGCCACCTATAAAATGGGGTGACAGACATGTTCACTTGCTGTTAGTCTCACCTCTGTAGGTTGTAGAGCATATGGTGCACGAATTGCTTTTTCCTCAGTGACAAGGACACCAGGGACCCAGATCACAGTTGTAGCTTCCAATGCAAGCCATAAACAATAACAGGAAATGAGATTTTTGTCTTGCCTCTGTTTTGGAGAGACCTTGTAAAGAATTCCTTTGTGTTCCTCTACATAACTGTTAGAGATAACCAGCTAATTCCCAAATGGGGGCTAGGCAATGTTAAGGTAAAAGAGGAACTGCCAAAGTCTCCTTGCCAGGAAAAAAGTTCCTTTTCACCTAACAGAGAGGAGAGGAGCCAGCAAATGGGTGTGGCAAGGGCAAAGAAATGAGATTCACAAAACAGCACAAGTATTAGTGCTGGGAAGATGTTGAGCAACATGGGAATGCAAATAGAAGAGACAGAAGTCTTATGTAGAGGATGAGGATTTGGAGGAAGCATGTTGGTGTTGCATGATAGTCCATACAGGGTGAATGAAGAGCTGCACTCCTGTAGCTTGTTTTGCTACTGGAAACATAGCAATTTTACTGAAAATTTCCCTTGGGAAATGCTGTATTTGAATGAGAAATTTGATTTCTCATTCTCATTCTGATTTGAATGGAGTTTCCTTTGAGGAAAAGCTGCCTGAAAAAAATCAGGTTAAATCAGTATTTTGAAAAGAGTGATGCTTCTCATTTTGCTTTGTTTTAAAATGCTTTTCTCTTCCCCTTGTTTATAAATAAAACCCACAATTGTTTTAAATTTAAATGGAACAAAAAAAATCATCGTTTTACATCAAACCACAAGTGTAAGCATGAAATGGGATTTTTCTTTTCTGTTCACAATTTCTTGGCTTAATAATTGTGAATAAAGGTTTTTTTTCACTTACATTTAAACAGTGGAAGAACATCTTGTTTTCCTGCTCATTTTTAACTATAACTAAGTATCAAAGTACTGTTTAGGGACATACAATTGCTTCTTGACAGTTAAGTACACAAAATGTTTTGCTGGGAATGAATGGCTGCAGTGGTATGCACTTATGACTCACAGCTCAGGTAATCATGTCTTACATGATTTCTCTCCTGCTGAATCTGAAGTCGTAAATGAGATGCAGAAGGACCACCATACAAACATCACTGGAAGGACACTGGGAAGTAGGTGGCCTCCACGTACTACTGAAATCCTTCTGCATAATCGTTATCTGTCCTATCTGCAGGGCCAGTTGTACGCATAAGAGAGGTGAGCAGCTGCCCAAGGTAAGTAGGCTGCTATGGGCAATGAGATGGCTTCCTGCCTGGCCTGTACCAGAGGCCAGGCTGCTGCTGCTGCCTAAGAAGTGTGAGCCCTGTGAGCCTGTGGCTGGCCCTTCCTGGGACTACAGCCTCTGCCTACCCTGCCATTGGACATGCAGGTCCTGGGGCTTCATGTCCCACAGCTTTTCATACCATCTTTTCCCACGGCAGGAGCAGCTTGTCCCTGGTCTCTGATCCTGGGCTATCCAAACTGACCCAGTGTATGCAGATGACAAGACTTGAGCTGGCTCTGCTTGTCTGCACTACAGTCTCTGCTTCTCACTGCATTAGGCAGTACTGAGGCATTCATCACCTGTAGCTGCTGATAAACAAAGCGAGAGACTTTTCCTTGAAAATGTCTCCCTGGGAATTAAAGTGTGCACATTGCCTGAGTCAATCTGATTTTTAGTAGACTGCCATAAATCTATGTGTGTCTTTCTCTTTTTAGAACAGTATCTTCAGCTTTCCTTTTAACATAAAAAACTAGAAGAAAGTCAAACTGACAATAGAAATTATTTCTTATATGTATATTTGCATAAAATAAGTTACAGCAATGTTTGCTCTATCAGCTAGAGAATACAACTGTTCTTTCATTTACACTTTGGGTTTTGGGCGCTGACATACCAGGCGCTTTGGAAGACAGCACTAGCCTAGTTGTCTCCGGGTTGAAGCAATATATAAATGGTTCCATTTTTGGTGCAGATCTAACATCAGAATTGAAGTCTTTTGAGATGTCAGAAAAGAAACTAATTATGGTCATGAGTTTTGAACTGCTACCCTGTCTTGACAAATGGTGCTTGTAATTGGAAGCAGAAAAATACCCTGTGCACTCTCTAATCTTGTTGGGAAAAAAATGTCACCTACCATCAAATAAATCTCCCTCTTTGCCAAATGACTGTTGAAATGACAGTTATCTAGCATTTGCCATGGACTATATGGAAATAACAATCCTAAGCAAAATGAGTCATTATGTTAGCATTATATACATGCAGGAAGCTGTAAACCAAAGTAACAGGGAAAAGGAATTAGGATTGAAGAAGCAGAATAGCATTTGGAACTCATATGTATATATATATGCATGTATGTATGTATGTATTATCTTGGTCTTCTGGCTGTTGGATAACAAAGACATGTCTCTCAACCTTGAAAACTATCTGGCACATACTTGGATAGGAGTCTTTCCACTGGCATCCATACTTCCCTGGCAGTGGTGGTGGTAATTTATTTTCTTTCTCAACCAATCCCAAATTGAAGCAAAAGGGAGTTTTTAAGCTTCATGTCAAGAAAATAACCATCATTTAAAAGAGAACTAAAATTGAAGACTTAGCTTTCCTTTTTATCATTCTATTCCTCACATTCCTTCAAAGCTTTGGGTTTGTTGTAGTTTTGTTTCTTGTTTCTTTCTGTGATAAGGTCTGATTTTTCTGGTACTTCTTGTTTCCTATTTTCACACTCTATTCTGGATGTGAGTTAAGCTTGAATCTTTTTTACTTAGAGATTCTCTCCCTGATTCTCTTGTCTCTGTATTAAGCTGAAGCCTGTACACTTAAAGAAGTCCATTTTGGAATTGAATGTAACAAACGTTTTGGATGTCACAGTTGCTTCCTGTGTTTGACACTGCCTTCTAGAAGGTGGCTTAAGCTGGAGCAAAGTCTTAGTGAATTCAGTACACTTTCGTTATTGCTCCTAGTTATATAATAATAGTTGCCACATGGAGATCTGAGCCTTACTGCATCAGAAGGTGCATCTCCTGCAGAGAGATACAATGTTCAGGAGTCGCTAGGAGACAGTCCTTGCCCCCTGACTCTTGCAAACAGCAATCTCTTCAATCTGATCTTGCTAATATGAATTTAAAAGATGATTTTGTGATATATCATACTTTCTGGCCAAAAGGAAGGAATTTGCTTTTGATGATGTTCCATTAAAGAAGTCCAACTGGAAAATTTCCGACTCAGGGTATTTTATTTTGGTGAAAAATGGTATTTGTGACAGCTCATGTGAAATAGCTATTTCTCTCATACATGTTTGCTTTTCATACAAATTACATATGTGGTGCTGCTTCTATCTCTGGTTGCTTTTGGGAATATAGTCTTCAAAAAAACCCAGTGAGTACTGAATCAAAAGTCAGGTCTAGAAGTGTGCCCAGGAATAGAATTCCCAGATTTTTGGTTTTCTTTTCCTTCTTTTTCTTTCCCTCCACCCCTTTGGGCTGTAACAAAGTGAGTTGAGGCACCTGCTCAGTTTCCTACCTTGCTAATTTATTTCTCTGTCTCAGTACTCTAGCAGATGTGCTCTGGTAATATTGCAACAATTTGAAATGTCACCTTTCCCTTGATGTTCACTGTGCTGTCAGCTTGCCGGATTTCATGGTCATGTAACAGCACTGGCAGTCAGATTTTATGTATATTTGTGTCTTGGCTATTCCAGCTTGGTATATGAGTCTGGCCTGTTAGAATCATAGAATAGTTAGAGTTGGAAAGGACCTTAAGATCATCTACTTCCAACCCCCCTGCCATGGGCAGGGACACCTCACACTAAAGCATGCCACCCAAGGCTCTGTCCAACCTGCCCTTGAACACTGCCAGCAATGGAGCATTCACAGCTTCCCTGGGCAACCCATTCCAGTGCCTCACCACCCTTACGGTAAAGAATTTCTTCCTCATA
>JAOEHX010031092.1:0-28861 GCA_025448015.1 Bolborhynchus lineola
GTGGAGCTGCTTCCAGAAGTCCTGTGTGACTGTCTTCACCAAATGTACCCTGTCCTTCCCTGTCATTAAAACTTTGTCGCATTCAAACTCAACCCTTTTTTCAGTTTTTTTTTTTCACACTGTAATTCATGTTTTCATGAATTTAATCATTTGGGTAATTCATCAATGGCCCTGAGAAGTTTGTGAGTGTCCTGGGTGAGAATCCAGCCTTTCTATTCACTATAACATAGTGTTTGATGCAGGGAATATAAATTTTCCACCACGTTCTGTAGTATGTGCTATTAGTGTCACCTGGCATAGAATCAAAAGGGTAAATCATCTGATGCCTTCCTAGAAATTAGACCTTGTGGCAGACATACTCCTCCTGAAAACAGGAAAGTACAGTATTAGCTTTCATTAATTGTGACATGATAATTCTTTCATGCAAAGGCCTCTGGGGTTTAGAATTTTCTTAAGGAAACAGTGAGTGTTTAAGTTTGTGTGCACAGGCTTTTCAGCATTACCTTGGGTGACTTCTGCTCCTCTGAAGTGTTATGAAGATACTTTCCCAAAACATTACTAATCCTTATGAATCTGATTGGACTACTCTGCTGACTAGCAGGAGTCACATAGACGTGTCAGAGTAAGATATAAATGCGAGTAAGAGAAGACAAAATGAGTGATATGAAAATAATGTTTTTTATTTTCTGCTATCTCTTCCATGTCTTTGTGTATCTGGAAAGGCAATGGAGAGAAAAGCAAGGCAAAATCAAAGAGTCCTCACAGTCTTTACCTGCCTGGTGAAAGCAACAGGGGCAGGAAGGTAAATCACAGTTCTCTACCCAGATTTTAAGATCATGGGAAGAAACTCTTTCAATAGCTACACAAGCTAACTTGAAAGTAGGTCTACTGTGTTTGTATAAATTGTAGACACAATTTTAACATCAGCATACATGAAACTGTAGAGTTTATTGTATAATTGTACAGCATTCACTCATTTTTTCCTCCCTTTAATTTAATCAGAAATCTAGAAATAGCTTCTTTTCTTCTGGCGTGTGTGTATATAGGTTTTCTTTCTCTGCTGTTTATGCTATTCTATCAATTGTAATGAAAACATGGAAGTAACAGGTTTTGAGACTGGGTGTTGGTGCCACACCATACCTTTAGTCACAAGAGATATATTGTATTCTTGTCTTTACAGATTGCTTGGCCAGAAGAGATCTTCTGGACAATATAAACCAGAAAATGCTACCCAGTACTTTCTTTTCCCTAATTTCTCTTTAAGCTGTCATATACCTTTTGACTAAATACCCACTTTTGATTTAAAGTTAGTGAGTAATAATTAATCTTTGCCAAATTATTTGAACAATTACTTATAATCATAATTAAATGCTTGCACATTCTTCCTTCCCTAATAACAGTATTTCCTAATTGGACAAATCTTCCCTTCCTTTCAGTTGCTTACGTTTGTTTAAGTAAGTCTCTTCTTCGTCTTACTTCTTGGTCTTACTTCGAGAAACTCTTGAGCACATTTGATTTATTTATTTTAGAGAGGTTCATAAGAAAGAATAAAAGATCATAAAGCAAGAAAGGCAATAAAATCTGCCTTATTCAGTGGAAAAACAGAATGTGAAGTCATCATCTTATATTGCAACAAAGAAGACAGATGAGATTTACAGAAAAAAAATAACCAACTCACTTTCCAATAGCAGAAGACAGGTGCTGACAGATTTGCAAGTGAGACTGTACTGGAACACTTTAAAAACAGCTTACAGAAATCTTTTCCATGAAAAATTTAGGGCAACCTTACCAGTTCTCTTCCATAATGACCTGATATAACTCTGGTTCTTTCCCAATAAGCCTTTGGCATTGCTCAGCACCATTTTTGAAGAATATTCACCTTCTCAAGCAATTGATTATTATTTTTTTTTTTTATATATACCTGTTCACAACAGCATTTGTAACTTCATCTGTTTGAAGTCTGAAATCCTTTACAGGACTGTACAATTACTTCCTTATCATTGATTTTATGCATGTAAATAAATAAATATATATGAGCGAATAAATGTATATACGTGTATGAAAGCCAGGCTCTCTCAAACTTCCCTTTGGAGCTGCTCTGAGTAAGAGGGCTCATATCAAGTGGCTCTTCCTGCAGCCTTGATCCTGCCATGGGGCTTCGTGGGAAATGCCTGAGTCAGAAACATCATAGCAGAGGATGAACAACTGAAGCTGGAAGTGCCTCTTAGACAGGCAAATACAGGACAAAAGCTACAGGATGATCATGCAAGCATGCAAGAAGACTCATTCAATGGCAGAATTTGCCTTGGAGGGTTCGTGCTGCTGAATGGAGCTGGAGCTGAATGCCAGTCATTCTACACTTTTCCAAAGCTGCCAGAGGTTGATGGTTTGGGTTGTGCCCGTAATAACAGCACCTGGCAGATACTATTCAAACCCTCTCTCAGGAACATGTCCCATCTCTTCTGATTAGCTCCAGAACTGTGAGTAAAACGTGTGTATATCTGCTTGGGTATCAATTCTGGTTGTCACTATGACCTTGGGACCTGCCAGCCCATGAAGGGGCACATGTGGATGTTGAAAAGTTTCTGGGTTCATTTCCCCTTCCTTGTTCCCATACATATACAACATTTTTGCTTATTATTGCTGCAACTCCTATGCTACCAATTATCTCTTGGAAACAGAGTGATTTTGAAGGATCCTTTAGGCAAGAACACTGATTGGAAATGTTCTGAGGAAATGCTTTCAGATAGTTTTGCAAACACCCAGCAATGTTTTATATATGCAAAGCATCATGGTGCTATGATGTTAATAACAGGCTGGCAGTATTGAACTCCACATTATTGAATCATAGCGTCCCTTTAAAATACATGTGTCAGGGCCACTCACGTGATTCTTTGAATCAGGCAGTGATTAACACCTTGGGAATTTGGATTCCTTTGGGGGTTTTTTTGATTAAAAGCCAGCCATCTGTTATCATAATGATACTACTTAGAACAAGTTAGCCAAATATGCACCTTTCTAAATCAAAACATATTTGATGATTTAAATAGTATTGTGTCACCTGCAGGGGCTGGGTCTGTGCTTCAAACATGGCATGAGTTGCTGCTTCTTCATAACAGGTCAAATTTGGCAAAAACTGGTATTATAATTCTCAGTTCTCTGTATTGCCAAAGCCCTCCTAAGCAATCTCAAATAAATCAGTTGCTTCTCCTTTTCTTGGCCCATCTGGATATTAAATGGGGAATGTCCAGCTTTGCTTGCTTTGCAGATCGTTGCTCACTTAGCTTGGGTTTCCCACAACATTCTTCCTCACACTCATAAGCATTTTTCTGATGCAGCTGTGACCATAACCATTGTGAAAGGGGCTGGGGACAGAGTGGTTTACTCCAAACCAGACTGAGCAATTCTGAGGTCCCTCTCACCATCCCACTTTAACCAGAATGAGCTTTCTCCCCTTATGTTTCTTCCCAGGAATCCTATTGCAGAGGAGGAGACTTTGTGCTTGATTTGGGCTACAGCTGCCATCTCAAGCCTTGATGCTGTTTTATATTCTTGCCTTGGAAGAGACTTCAACATGAAATGAGGAGCCAGGCCACCATGGGCAATTCTGTGCTCTATTAGGAGTGTCTCTCCAAGGTAATCTTGACACTACAGTCATGCAGTGACTATAGTTGGTGTAAACATGTCCTAACAAGCTTTAAACTAGCAAGCACACTTAGTACTAATACTAGGTTAGGCTCTTATGCATTCTTGGACATCATGATGTAATGCAAGGAAAACAAACTCCTGTTTTCTAAAGAACTTCAAGGATGAGTCCTGCAGAGCCTCTGCCCAGCTGCAGCTCCGTCAGGGCTCCCATGCAAGACTGAGTTCAGTCCTGCGGCTGCTTTCACACCCTCTCAGCTGCAAGAATGGGTTTGATGCTTAAAACCACAAAATGAAAGGAATCCAGGGATGGAACTGTGCAAGTCATGTGCTGGTGAGAATAGGATAATCAACACAAACAGTAAGCAAAACAATTACTGTAATTACATGCCAAATTTTGTTTGGGGATTAATGGAACCTAATGCACAAATATGACGTTATTTTCTTGCATCAGCCTGGTGGTCTAGGAAGGTATATAAAACCATTCATGATTCAGAAACCTTTCAGCAGGTTCTCTTGACTTCTCCTCGGTGGACTGAGTAAGTTGGATTCTAATATAACTTCTTCTTCTTAAAAAAAAAAAAAAAAAAAAAAAGAGCAAAAAACCCAAAGAAGTATAATTTTTTGAAATCTTTGCATTTCCTTCAGGGATGGATTTTGGATTAATGTTCTGCCATTCTGTACAATATTCTGGAGTTTCTTTTAATGAAATGGTCGTTTGCTAGTTATTCATTTAGAGGTACTGAAGGATTGAGATTTAAAAATACATTTGAAATCTAGATAATATTAAAGACATCTACTTCCATTACTTTTTGGAAACTTACTGCATATAGGCTTTTGATAGCCTTAAAATATCTCATCTGGCAGCATAAAACCGGCACTGTTATTTTGAGCTTGTGGCTTCCAATTTTTATCTGATTTTGGACAGAGCTATCCTGTGTAAATATTGAGATAGGCTATATAAATACTGAAATGGTGAGATAGCTGCAGTCACCTTTCTGACTGCAGCCAGCTATCAGAATGCAGCATCTCTGTGGATGTGTCTCTACAGCATTCTTGGTCTGACTTTGGAAATGCCCCACCTGGGATCCTCTTGGGTGCTCACTGCCAGTCTGAATGGCCAGACCTTTGTTAAATCATCTGTCATTAAAGAGAAGAAATGGGAACCCAGAAAATGTCTACTTAAGAAATATATTACTCGGGAAGTAGCTTTTGGGTTGTTTTGTTCTGTTTATGCAAAGCAGTGGTCTTATTTGGGCAATGATCTTGAAGGTCTTTTACATCCTAAAGGATTCTGTGATTCTATGATTCTCTTCAAGAGGCTGTGTAAGAATAAATTATCCACTATAATATTTTTGGTTTGTACTCTATGTTATGCGTTCAGGTGTGGGGTTTTTTTCTGGTTTGCTTTCTGCTAGAGGGATTAATAAGTCACGTCAAGAACATAGAATTAATAGATGCAGTCGTATGAAAAGGTGAGAACCAGAGTTAGTGTCTGGATTAGGGTTTAAGGTCAGCAGAAGTTTAGGTGAATAATGAATATTTTGGCACTGTGTCTAAAACAACAAAAGAAGAAAAACATCTGAGAAAAATTGCTCGAGTCAAACAGCCCCACCCAGGCTTTACTAATACGCAGCTCAGACAAGAAATAAGTAACCACCTTGGCTGAAATCAAAATATTCCATTCAGTCTGAAACAACAGGTGAACTAGTTCCTTCATTTGGTGCTTTGATTTGGAATTTGGATAAATTTGAAATTACACCATGAAATGTAGGTTATGACATTGTCCAAATTACCTGCCCACCTTTAATTCATTTAGAAAAAAAGAAGGTGTACGGTTCAGTCTAAGCCTGTAAACAGTTTTAATCCCTCTGAAATGTCAATTCAAGAGCCCCGCTTTGAGGTTTTTGCTGTGCTTCAGTTTCTTTCTTGTGGTTTTGTAAAAGGCTTTTATTTGTTTATTTTTCCCAGTGCATTTGATACAAAACATTCTGTATTAAAGCCACCTGTTACAAACTAACTGCACTAAAAACATAGTACTTGGTTTCCTAATGGGATCTACTCCCTCATGTACAATGTAGGGATTATATACCTCTTTCTGCCTTTTATCTGCTCAGTCCAGGGAACATGCAAATTCATTACAGTAAAACCTCTGCTGTGTTTTCCATTTCTGCAGTGCTTCAGTGTTGTATTAACTTTATTTTACTGAATTCCACCTCTGGAGTCCAAATTACATGGAAGAAAGCAGATGTTATTTAAGAAGCAGCCCCAAAGAGGCTGTTTGGTGTCTGTAAGAAGGAACTGAGCTCTGAAAGGTCACAGAGAATAGTAAAGCAGAGAAGAACAGGATGGGTATTAACCTACCTACCAATTCATGCCTCTTCAGGGCTCATCTTAGCTCAGCTCAAGTGTTGATCCTCTCCTATCAGCTCCTTCAGTGTCACATTTGTTCCTTGCCATACCTTCCAGGTCTACAAGACAACTAAAAGATGTCCTGTGAGAAAACTCTGTGCACTGAGCCATGCTCTGTCCCGTGCGATGGGAAAGGCCCAGAGCCCCGTGCCGCTGCCTGCACTGAGCCCTGTGTCATCGCCTGCCCAGACTCCCGTGTGATTATATTCCCACCTCCTGTGGTCGTGACCATCCCAGGACCCATCCTCACCACCTACCCGCAGGAAACTATTGTGGGTTCCACGGAGTCAGCTGAGTTGGCTGGAGTGCTAGAGTCGGGAGTGGCAATTGGTTCATCGCAGAAGGGTGTTGAGTGCTTGGAGCCCTGCATTGATCGGTGTGCAACTCAGTTTGTGACCAAGTGTGAGCCCCAGTGTCTTCCTCAGTGTGCTCCCCAGTGTGTTCCTCAGTGTGCAACCCAGTGCACTCCCCAGTGCGCTGCCCCATGCACACCCCAGTGTGCCCCCCCATGCACTCCTCAGTGTGCTCCCCAGTGCACTCCTCAGTGCGCTTCCCAGTGTGCTCCCCAGTGTGCTTCCAAGTGTGCTCCTCAATGTGCTCCTCAGTGTGCCACCAAATGCGTGCCGGAGTGCTCCTACACCTATTCCACCCGCTGGAAGCATCCTTGCCAGAGGGGCTTCTGTAAGAAGATCTAATCAGGTTAAAACAAAGAATAGTGACTGGAAAAGAACAAGCAAAGAAGTGAAAGAATATGGCACGTGATTTACAGGCATGGCTACCGGAGAGGGAAGACCCCCTGAAAACCTGGACCCTACATTTAATTCCTATATAGTGCTTTAGCTTAGATTGCTGCTTTCTTTATTCTTGTGGCTTTGCATCTTACATCTGTGCTTTCAACTTTCTCTACCCAGTTTGACATTGATTGTGGTTTTAAAACAAAGCACTCATAGGGATTTGAATGTCAGGCTCAGAGAGAGTAAGGAAAGTGGATATTTTGATGAAATATGTCATACTGGAATGGGTGATTGGGTTTAGCTTTTCTTGTCTCTAGAAAAATGCTCTTTCTAGTCTGCATTATCCTTTCTGCAAATGTTTACTCCACTTTGCATTTATATTAAAATGCTGCTGCATCAAACCATTTGCCTTCTGAATCTCCTTTTTCTCCTGCTACTTATTTGCAATAGTCTCCTGGTGACACTCAGCTTTGTGTAGAGGAGTAGAAGATGGCCTGAAGACTCTTCCTAAACCACTCAAAACTTGATGCCCAGGTAAAATTTAGGATTTAGCTCTGTTCTGCAGGCCGCTGTATGAAAATTGGATGTTAGTTGTATAATCCTGGCTGTAGTCTGGAAACCAGTGAGCGTAAGTCCTATTCATAGAGCAACATGGTTCTGCTTTTTCTAGGCATAAACCTCTAGATTATAGCAAACATGTATTTTTAGAGTGTCCTGTTCCAACTCATAACCGGTCCTATTTGAAGACTTTCTTTTCTAGAAGCAAACCAAGACAAATTCAAGATATTCATCATATTTCTGCATCAAAACTTTTCTGACCTGCTTTTACAAAGAACTCCTCTTCACATCTAAGTGTTAACAGTCACATGTGGACCTGGAGCACTAGCTTCTTACTTGTTCCTGGATGTCAAAGATCCAGGTACCTACAACTGCCCAGCTGGTGCCAGCAGTGGATCCCTTTAGGCAAACACCTCTTAGGACATCAAGGTGTGTCCTGGTCATGCTAAGCAATTTCAGGTGCTGTTTTTATACTAAAGATTATGTTTATTTCATTCTTCTATAATGGCTACATACTTGTATTTGCATATTTAAGTCATGGTCTTTTGGTGCCTAGGAATACCATGTCATTCTTGCAATTATACCCACCTCATTATATCCAAAGACTTCCTCAGAACAAAGGGAGTCAGGGTGCTTCACAAACATGCCTTGATGTGTTACACATGTAAAATGGTATGTTAATATAATGTTAATAGTATATTACTAGGGTTACGTTCCCAGACTGTAATAACTGATTTGAAAAAAAAGGTCACAATTTCACACATGTTTATTTCTATATCTTCTCAGCATATATTTTTTTCTAGTAAACTGATGATTTTCACAAAAAAAATGATCTTCTTTTGTTTCATGGTGATACATTTTATGTCAATGATCAAGGCATAGGGCTGTTTCCAGTCAGCTCAAGTTTAAGAGAGGGGCTCATAAAATACATTTGGACCCTTCAGCACAATAGCTCCAGAAGTGCAAGTTCACCCTCCTGGTGACCACTTTTTGAAACAAGATGGGTTTTTTTAACACTAGGGAAAAAAAAAAAAAAAAACCCCACAACCAAACAAACACCAACAAAACCACCAAAAGCGATTTTTGCCCCTCTATTGAATAGATTTGGATAATTCAGAGGGGTAAAAATCCAGCAACCTGAGTGTTTTTGTTCGGGAAAATGAAGATAGCAACCTTGTAAATCACTGAGCTATCAGGATGGAAAAACTTCATGCTGCACAGTCACAACCAGCAACATTTTCCCCTAGGTCCCCACCACACATTCAGCTAATCATAGAGGTTAAACAAATCAGATATTTGAGGAGAGAGGTAAACACTGGTAAACAGGAAAACCTGGGTAATAAACCAGCTGTAGGTAAATGACCAAAGCTACCATTACGAAGATTCTCAGGAGCAGCCAGGAACTCATCTTCACATGGCTGGGAAGGTCTGATGGAGAAACTAATAAAAGTCTCCACCAGAGAATTTGGAGGTTCCTCTTTATTCCCAGCTCCCTTTCCAGCCTGGGAGGTTATGCGCCAGGGCAGACAGGTCTCTTCTGAGGGATCAGGGCAGGGTTGGAAGGGCTGTAGGACTAGGCTGGGGTTCAGGTCTGGTTGCCTAGTTCAGTGCTGGGGCTGCTGCCCTCCTGTGGAAACAGCTTGGGTTGACTCAGACCACGATGTGAAGGCAACTCAGCAGGGACTGCAAGTCTAGGTACGTTCTCCTAGCCAGGGTCATGCGAACCAGCCATGAAAGTCGCCTGGGTTGGTGTCTGGAGCCCTTGCTGCTCATCTTTCTCCTGGGAAAATTGCTGGTATGCCATGGCCTCTGCAAAGTCTTCTTCAATGCCAGTTCATGAAGATCAGTGATACATCCCTTTCCTCAATCTCTTTTTCTGTTTGCACTGTGAGATGGCTCCAAGCCTGCTGCCTATCACTTTCTGAGAAGTTTTGTTTCCCATGACTGTTACTGTTCATTAATATTTTGTGGATAACAGTATTATGTCACATTTATAGAAAAGACAACTGATGCCCTAAAACTAAATGACTTGTTTCCATGGAGGTGCTTGCATTAGACTCAGCTGTTGTCATGTTTTGAAATGTCTAACATAAATTACAGTACTTCCTAGACACCACATTGAAGTTTTAATGTTTGGCTGCCCTCATAGAAATGAAATAACAGACAGTTTTGTTCTGACAGCATGAAAAAATGAGGTAAGGAAATAAAAAATATTGTTGAGAGGAGAAAATCCTATTTACAGGTCTGGTAGGGACATTCAGTAGGCGGCAAATTTTCAAAACAGTTTATTAAATACGATATGTTTGGACAATCTGGGCCTTGTGAATCTGTGTGGGACCCCATGGAGTGACTGCAGAAGCCTTCACTTTCTTGCCACTCCTTTTTAGGGTTACCTGGGCCTGAGCAATACACTCAATGAGCAATATTCATGCCTTTGGTGATTCTTCACGACAGCTACAATAAAATACAACACAAAGGCTAACACTGTAAATGTATTAAGAAGATTGACAAGTATCAACACTTATTCCATTCTGAGTAAGCAGTCAGGAATGTTTTGCCATGCATTTGGGCACAACGCCATATCCCACGTTGAGATTTAATCTTTGCTTATGAATCAGCCCTGCAAATTTTCAAGGCAATACTCTTTAGTTTCCAAAACTTGAGTCAGTAAGACATGCTAATAATCCAAAAGATGTTATTTTGGAAAGGTGACGCAGAAGAGGCAGATCGTCCCATCATGCAAGTTACTATTCCCTTCCCTGTAACAATTCTAAGCCAGCCTTCGGTAGCCAAAGTGGCATAAGTGATAGACATATGCCAAGTAAGAAAGCTAGAGAGACCTAACTTGAAAATATTCTTTTGAACGTACACACCTGGAGCTGAACAATATCAAAAATCCTATCTAACCATAGCACATCCCACGCAGGCAGATCAAAGCCTATTTGTGAACAGAAAAAAAGGCATAGTGTCATTAATGTGGAGAAGCCAGGATGGTGACAAAGTTCATGGTGATGGTGATTGCACTTCATCAGAAAAGGTCAGGATGGCACTCTGTGCTATGGAATTATTCATCACTCTTTGCCATAAAGAATATTTGTGTTTCTGCTTTTAATCCACTCATGTTTTTCTGTTTGTTGCCAATGTGTTGAAATGATCTCCAGATTATGGTGAGTCATTACGGGGATCCCTGAAGCAACAGCCTGGGAAAGACCTGGGCTTGCCCAGAACAGGCATTTCAGGAGATATTAGCAATGATGGTTCTCTGACTGCAGTGATGTGCAGGCTTATTACTATCTGGTAATTGCTGGAATAAGATGCCCCAGTGTTGACTAATCATTCCACACTAAAACACAACACTGGTTCTGCTTCCCCAAGGAGGTTATGACTGAAAGCCTTAGAATTGATGGTCTGACTTTGTTCTGGGGCTTTTCTTCAGCTCAATGGGCCAATTGCTCACCTACACACACAGCTGAAGTGTGGCTATGGCCAGCAGCCAGCACTGGTGTGGAAGAAGCTGCTGCCTGGAGGATGCTCTGACCTTTTATTTCACTTTTATCTAGCACTTACGGGAGGGTAGTGCCAGGAAGTTTGCTGCTCTGACACTGGTGTTTCCTGAAGCTGGGCTAGGAAGCCCATTTAGCTTCCTGGGAGTGGGATGAGGAATGGGAAGAGTTGTGAGAGAGTCCGTGGCTGAAGTCTCCTCATAATGACAGCTTGGGATCCATCTTAGTGATGACTATTCAGTTCTAATTGATGGGTACTTGGAAGGCAAAAAATAAAAGTGTTATTACACAGTTCATCAACTCTGGCTGTCTTCAGAAGATTTTGATGTCACACAGTCACAAAGCCTAACCTAAGCTGTGAGTGTGTGCCAGGATACTCCTCAGATCCTGAAACTGGGGCTGTGCACCATTGTGCCCATCCTGTACTTTCCAAGGCATGCTGGGGATCAGGAAGGGGGACCTGACACAGTTTGATCTGGAAGGACAATGCACATTGCCCATTTTAAACCAACTTTTATTTCCCCTAGCAGCAGTCAGTGAGCCATCATCAAAGCTACTGGAAACTCACCCCTGAAGTTGTATTTTCATGCTATAAATTATTAATTTCTTATTGCTGCTGACTCCTAAGTGCTAGAGACCAAGCTACTGATCAGAGGAAGGTGAATGTTAGTAAAGGCACTGCTAATGCTGTTGAAGTCAGCTTTAAAAGGAATAGCATGAGCATTGTTCCTTAACAGCCTGCTAGTTTTACACCTATTAACTGTCAACTCTATCACTCATAGTTCTATAAATCTGTCTCCTACAGTTTTGTATGCTGTTATTTTATGTTTATATAGTAAAACCCCCAGGAAAGACAACACCTCATGGCCTGTATTTGTGAAGTATGTGTCCCTTTAGGGTGTCCAATATAACTAAAGCATCTAACAGCTACTGGAATTTATAGGCTACATAATAAGATAATGAGTCCATAAATGCTAGTCCGGAATTTCTGCTGATTCCTCACAAGGGTGTCAACTGTGTTGAAGAATGGTCAGGAATTTACTCACTCCTGGCCATTATTTTTAGTGATTTATCGTTACAGCTCCTTGCTGCATGTTTCAGGTTTACAAAGACTCAACTTTCCCTCCCTCAAAGAAGTCCTTCTGTGCAAAGTGAGACAAAATGAAGGAGAGATTTGCTTTAGGCACTGGATTTAACACTAAGCCAGCCAGCTAGACTCCCTCCGTCATCCACAGAAAAAGAGGGTTTGGGAATTCCAGTCTCTGGCTGCTGTTCTGTTGTTTTTTTTTCGAGGAATGTGCTTCTCTCTCCAATGGCTGCAATGGCCAGTTTTTAATCAGCTTGACAGGATTCAAATCAACATATCACCCTCAAAGCTTCTGCCCTTGTGAAGATCTCTGCCTGCTATGAGAAAGAGGTAAAATCATCCATTGATTTGGTTACTTCTTTTTAATTTCTCATGTGATCACAATAGGAATGAGCCCAAGGAAGGAGCTGGTAACTTAGATGCTTGTAATTGGTGATGGTAACACACTCCTGGCACAGCACACCATCCTCATCTATTTTGGGGCTGGCTGAAGGCAGCATCCCTGTGTGATAAGTAGAAAGGGTGAAACAAACCCACAAATGTTTTGGTTTGCAAAATTACACTCACAGAGGCTTTGGTTGTAATAACCATAGAATCATAGAATGAGTTGGGTTGGAAGGGATATTAAAGATCAGCCAGCTCCAACCCACTGCTGTGGGCAAGAACACTTGCCATTAGACTTGGCAGAGACTTTTCATTCTCCTGACACAGACTCTCCTATTGTCTCCTCCCAACCTTTGAATAAGGTCCATTGCCATGATGGCTGTAAGCTGCACTGCTGACTCTGATGGCTGGGATAATACAGCTTTCTGAACTGGCATTTGGTTTGGCAGGATGTCTTGTGTAGGCTGTGAAGCAAGAAGATGCCTTACTGCAATTCATCTGTCTTGCATGCTTGTTTACACCCTTAACAAATGAAGCTACATCCTTTATAGCATAGATTATGCTTAAATTATGTGGGATGGATATGAGGAAGCTCTAGGCCACACTTATGTGAGTTGTTATATTTTTTTCCACAGAGTATAGGACTTCAAAGCATTTCTGTGTGCTGAATGTGTTGTAGATAAGAGTTCAACTGTAATAAAATTAATGACATTGCTGCAGTTTTTGGTCTTGATAATGAGTAGTAGGTTCACTTTAAAACACAACCTCATCCTCTTCCTAAACAAATCCTTCATAGCTCTGCAGATCAAGGTTATTTTCTTTGTCATGGAAAAAAATCTGTTTGCTGTATTAAAATCAAAGTCTTAAATTTATGAATCTTCTGGTTTTTACATGATGTAAACTTCATCTGTAGATTGAAAAGATGCCCTACATAAAATCTGGGCTTATGACATTTAAAAAAAGTTTGAAAGCCAGTCAAGCAGTGTGCTAAATTAAGCTCTCTTAATTAAATATATACAACACTAATAATAAAAGCCTTCCTTTTCCAGTAATAAATTTGCTTGTTATTTCATTGTGTAAAGAAGTTATAATTCTTCATAGAGTCCACAGATTTACTCAGCCTTCAGCTCTGCTTCCAGCTGGAAGACTTGGATTTCTTCAACACATTAGCCAAGGAGTTTTGATTGGAAATTTTTTCAAAATCTAATGAAGAATTTTGTTTAGAAAGGAACCTCTTTGTTGTTTGTTACAAGAAGAGAACAGAAGCAGCCAAAGTCAGCTCTCAGATAGATATTGCACTGTGTGGGGCTCAGACCTAAAATCTAACCCTAAGAAAGGGAATTACAGCAATTGAAGGAATGATCCAAGTAACATCATCTGATTTACAAGTAAATTAAGTCATTACTATTAGATAAAACCTCCCAGCCTCCAGGCAGTTAGAGTTGAAGCACTCACAGCCAAAGGCTTTTATCTCCTCCTAACTCTCTCTTTAGTGGATCAGGTAAGTGTGATTTGGCTTATTCTTCTGTTACATCTTTGTATGAGTGAAAAGCTTCACTGTTACTCCCAAAATTGTTGCCTATAAACAAGCCTCTACTGCAAGCAGTCCATTGTGAGCAACTTTTTCATCTCTGTAAGCTAGTAGAAGGATAAAGGCAACCTCTGCTCCAACAGTTTAGTGTGATTGTTTAATTCTACCCTTTCATGATGAATCCTTACAAAAGATTTTAAGGATGTCCACATTTTGTGGACAACACACAAACCAGCAACCAGGACATGTCTCAAGTGAGGCATTACTTTAACATCACTGTCCAGTAGTTTTAAGACAAGGAGAAAAGAAAGCCAGAAGGCAAATTTGATAGACTATAAACTTTAATTGAAACAGGGCAAGGAATTCATTGCAGCAGAACATAGCAATGCAGAGAGCACAGAATATGTTTGCAGGGTTAGCTCAGTGTAGATGTTGTTGTCTTCTTTGAGGGCTGCAGTTTGTAAGATGATCTTCTGTCTTTGCTGTATTTTCAGCATTTGAAAAATGAGTTGGGTTTTCACCACAACAGTTCGTTTGTTGTTTTTTTTTCTTTTTTAATCCCAGATGACATGAAACAGGGTGGCTCCCACAATCAAACTGGAGCTTTGAGAGTTTTAAAGTCAGTACATCCAAGAGGTCAGAACATAAAGGACCTAATTTACAACTGATGTTTAGTCTTGTATAAATGACCTCAATTTCAACTAAGCCTTTTTTTATGTTTCTCAGAGCTGGGATCTTGTTAGCAGACACCTCATCCAATAGGAGGGGAAATACAATGTCTGGGTTTGTTTCTCAGTGTGGATGAGTGTGCCCAGCTCCTCAGAACCCCTGCTGCAGCTTGGTATGTTGCCCCTCTGCAAGCCATGTCCCTCTGCTCACCCATGGACTGGGAATTTGCTCTGGTCCCTGCTGGCTCCAGGTCTCCAAGGAATCCTTGCAGTGCTTAGCAGGGCCCGCAGCTCCCACTACGGTAAGTCGTGTACCTGCGTGAATAGCAGGGGTAGGAGTACCTGCCACCCAGGGAGGTACGGGACCCAAAGGAGCTCTGCACATCCTGGGAGCTCCCATACCCAAAGGAGCTGCCTATCTCCAGTGGGGCTGAGGTGCCCACAATGCTCTCCTGAGGGCAGGAGCTGAGGATGGGGCCTGGGAAGACAATGGCCACGGGTGGTGGGTAGACCACAGCACGGGAGTCCCCACAGGAGGCGACACAGGGCTGGTTCCAGGCATTGGCATATGGTGCTGGACAGCTCACATCACATGGTGAATAGCTGCCATAGTTGCAGACCTGTCCATTGAAAGACATCTTTCTGGCTGGAAGTAAGCCTGGAACACAGAGGGTGGGAGAGCATAGGTGAAAGATGACAGTGCAGGTGTGCTTGCAAAGGAGAACCCTCATTTATTCAAAACAGTGAACGTGAAGAACACATTTGGAGGGCAAGGGAAACCCTTTTAGAGTTAGAGGTAAGAAAAATGCATTTTACTCTACTTATTTCACTTTCTGTTACTCTATTTCACGTCTTGAAATAGTTCTCTTATCTGGTGAAGGTTGGCAGCACAAGTGCATTTCAAAAGGGGAACTCTCATTTATTCAAAGCTCATAATATTCAGAAAGTTACTTTTCTATAGCTATACAGTCTGATTACAATTCATATGCAGAAATCATGACTATTAGGTAACCTGTTAGAAGTCAGCAAAGACTCATTAAGGACAGAGGAGGATTAACCCAGCAATATTTAGTTAAAACTGTTTCTAAAACTATTGTGTTCATTTGCAAAGTACTCTTAGGCATAGACAAATATCAGTAACCATTCTTTCTCTGAAACATGCAGAAATCTCTTGAAGCTCCATGCTCTCCATACAAACCCCATATTTCTAAAGCCCGCCAAGCTGAAAGAGGTCACTGAATCTATTTTTATGAAAATAACATTCTTATACTAATAGCAAAAGATACATTAACTGCTCAGACAAATTTGCATGAAAATTCTTATTAAATTAGCTTTTGAACTCAGAGAACAGGTATAACTGAAGTCAGACTTACTCAGTTCGCCACAAGGGTAAAAGCCAAGAAGAGTGGTTTGAAGAGCTCTGTGCTCCAAGCTCTTTTATAGGATTCCTCAGAGCAGCTCCAGGGGCTGAGCCACACTTCAGGCATGTAGCTCTTCCTAGTTACAAAACAAACTTCCCTGCATTTGTCACCTCAAGGGGTGGAGGGATCCTTGCGTGTTGTTTGCAGTTAAGCAATTATTAGTTGAATGGTATCACATCCATTTTTCAGCCTACAGAAGGCTTTCATCTCAAAATAGGGGCAGTGTTCACCCTTAGTTTCTTTCTACTCATTGGAGGAGAAGAATAAGGAAGTAAATGTCTCCAAGCTTCAAAGCATGTAACTTAAATCAGTAGAACAGAAGATTGCTGATTTGACAAAATAGACTAATCTTTTAAACCGTGTACTGATTTTGTCATACTTGGCGTAAAGGTTTTCAAACCTTTTAGTTGCAAAGACAGATGAAACTTAGAGACTTTTATGCCACCTTGGCAATGTGCCTTTCTGCTCCCTTTTTATCTCTACTCTCTTTTTTCTCCATAGGTAAAAATAAAATAGAAATCCATAGAGCACAGCCCCCAGCTGCTTCAGCTAATAGTGTTCACAGCTACAGAGAAGCAGCTCAGTGATGTAAGGGGCTTTCTGATGTTAGTATTGAGTTATGCAGTTATCTGACCTTCTGTGGATTTACCAGATGGCATGGAAATCCTGTTTTCTTTGCCATTTATTATAAACAGGGACATGAACCTTGTCTTGCTCCTGAACCTACTAAGGAAAGAAAAACCTGGAAACCAAAGTAACATCAGGTCTAGACACAGGGCAAGTTAAAGATGTCTGAGTTAAAGCATGGTGGTCGTGAGCACATTTTCAGTGTAACTTTTGGCAAGAACTTGGGGAGACATTTTTGGATGGCCCTCATTGCCTTGTGTGCACTGGAGCAAATCCAACCCACCCCTCTGCACTCACTGAAGGAGGCTCTCACTCTGCAGTGAGTGAGGGGATAGTAATCCTTCCTTTCACCATACCTAAAATTAGTTGGTTTCATTTATTGGTTCCTGGCAGCAGTGGCTGTCTGAGCTCTCTATTTTCATGGTTTCTGGGCGACAACCTCATTTACATAAGCTGAAAGATAACAGAATTATAATTATAAATAATAACACTGACAAGTACAAGACATGCCTGAGATCTCCTCCCAGAGGCTCACTTAATTGCTAAGAGATGTTGCTAAATTATTTGGCCTCTGTCTTAATCATCTCTTTTAGAAAGCATCATCAGTGATTGCCCATTTCATGTGGGTGTTACATTGGCTTGGACAGAGCAGTGTTTTACCTGCTGGGAAAAATGCAAAGAGGAAAGGTTAATTTGGAAGCAGAAGAAATCAGATGAAACTTTGTCTGTGGGGTGCACCTAAAGAATGCAGTTACCCATGAGAACAGTTTAAATGAAATGAGTTTCATGACCAAAATGCCAAACCCCCAGGATGTGTCAGACCTGTAAGGCAGTAGTAGGGAGTCCTCACACTGTACTTTTTTAGTCTTGCAACACATTCTCCTTAGTCCTGTAAAATGCCTCTGGAATTAAATCCTTAAAAAGCCAGATGCATGATAATTGAGGTTGCCAATGCAATATTCACTGCTGTCTGAGTTAGGGTGTATCTCAAAGGGATGGTGGAAGAACGGGGGATGGTGAAGCATGTCTATAATCTGGACATCTCCAATTTTTCTCTGTCTTTACAAGGTGTTTACATTCCCATGCCCTTGGAAATGACTGTGGATCATCTGCAAGTGTTTGAGTTGCACACTCTATAACACATACCCATCTTGCCATGACACTTGAGGGTCTGAGGAGCATGCAGAAGCAAGTTTCAGTTCCTGCTGCCATGGAAGCATGGTAGAGTAACAGAGAATTGGGGTATAGGAAATAATAAACCTATATTCCCTCATCTCTAGCATGTCTTGTGGGCTCATCATCTTTAGGAGAGCAGGTCTGCACTAGGCAGAGGTCTCCTGAGCTAGAAGTGACCACCAGTTGCACTTCTCAAAGGAAAGCAATGACCAGATTGTGCCTGACCTGTGCTAATTAGTTTTCCTCCAAACCACTTCTGAACCATTATCTTTCTTTCTTCATCCTCACCCAATAGTCTTCTTCCTCCACAGCCTTTTTTAACTCCTTTCCTTGGAAATCATGTTTACTTTGTGATCACACCAGTTTAGTTTCTGCCCATTTAATACATGCAGCCTTATTTCTCAATCTGTCTTTTTATACCTCAAGAGAATACAAGCCCCTTGTTTTTCCACTGCTTTATACACAGCCACTCATTTGTACAACACCCAAAGGAACTGAGTAATTTTTATTGTTGCTTTCTTAAAGGGATTATTTAAAGACTCATCACACCAAGTCCTCCTTCTTTTATCTCCTGCACTGGTGACACTGAGTCAAAGATTAATGTTTGGAGAACTGTAAGAAACAAAATAGGAGATTGTCCATCTCCAAGACATGATGGGAAGAAAAATTCATGTCTGTGCAACACATTTACAGGAAATTAAGGCTGTGCCATCAGTACCCTGAACATAACCGAGACAGGCTCCAGTATGTCTCAGCCCAGAAAAATAAGAAGACAGGTATGTGACAACTAACACAGGTTTCTGAGATTTAATCATATTATTTCTGCATTTCTGTTTCTAAATAAAGTAAGCAATAGATGTCAGTGTATGAATTCTTTAGGATTAGTAAAGGTAGTCCTTTAAGTCAAGGATGAACATGATGATAATCACAGAATCAGCTATGTTGGAAAAGATCTTTAAGATCAATACCAACCATTACATCAGGAAGGCTAAGACCAACACTAAACCATGTCCCTCCACCTTTTTTCTAAGCTCAGTTACATTAGCTGACAGCTGGGTGTTAATTTCCATGTTTCATATATAAAAGTTAAAACCTGCCATTTAAACAGGGCACATCTAGTTTTGCAGTAATCATTTCTGGCAATTTGTAGCTAACAGTCCAATGCTGAATATGGACTATGGAATTTAAAAGGATTTAGAATTATTCCTTCCAATCCTCAAATTTTCTTTCTCCCTAAATGAATTCATATGGAAAGCAAAAAAGTTCAGCTGAAATAGCAGTAGAAGGATCAAACAGAATACTGTGGCTTTGGACAAAGGTCTGAGACCTCAGTCACCAGCTCTGGCTTAGTATTTTTAACAGTGTAAAAATTAGGCAAACACCAATATATGGCCAACTCATACAGAAATATCAGTTATCATAAAGTAGGTAATTTGACAAATAAATTTGCAGATTAGTAACAAAGTAAGCCTTGATCTCCTTCTGTCCCCAGTAAAGCCAACTGTGTTATAAGGAAGATGGAAATCCTCTCTGACATGCAAGTCTACATGCATCACACCAATGATGAAAAGCCATCTGAGGTGGAGTGAGTTAGCAGAAACAATACAGACAACAATTACCTTGACTGAGTGACAAATAGGTCTATTTGAGGGACAATGAGTACAGATAAGGAAAAGAATGGTTCACTTCCCCTAGGGCAAATCGAGAAGCTATATAAAAGTACCTGTAGCCCAGTGTCTTCAAACCACTTCTCTTCGAGACTCCTTCCGCTTCTGCTGTTCCACCAAGTAAGTCACTCTGTGGGGCAGGGGGGAGTTTGAACTAACACATCATTTCAATGTACTTCTGAGAAATTTGGTTTCAGGAACACTGTAACAACTATTTCAAGATATGAAATAGAGTAATAGAAAATAGATTCCATTTTCTGTATTTTATATTCTATAATAGAGTAAAATGCATTTTGTCTTTCTCACCTCTAACTCTAAACAGATTTTCCTTTGGCACTTGCTCTCTGAATGTGTTTTTCACTATCACCGCTTTGAATAAATGAGGGTTCCCCTTTGCAAACATACTTGCACTGTCACCTTTCACCCACGCTCTCCCACCCTCTGTGTTCCAGGCTTACTTCCAGCCAGAAGGATGTCTTTCAATGGACAGGTCTGCAACTATGGCAGCTATTCACCATGTGATGTGAACTGCCCTGCGCCATACGCCAACGCCTGGAGCAACCAGCCCTGTGTCACCTCCTGTGGGGACTCCCGTGCTGTGGTCTACCCACCACCCGTGGCCATTGTCTTCCCAGGCCCCATCCTCAGCTCCTGCCCTCAGGAGAGCATTGTGGGCACCTCAGCCCCACTGGAGATAGGCAGCTCCTTTGGGTATGGGAGCTCCCAGGATGTGCAGAGCTCCTTTGGGTTTGGCACCTCCCTGGGTGGCAGGTACTCCTATCCTTGCTACTCCCGCAGCTATGGGGTATACCACTCTGCTAAGTCGGGCAAGGTTTCCCAGGATAGCAAGAGCCAGCAGAAGCAAAACCAAAACAAAAGCTCATGAGTGAACAGAGGGACATGGCTTTTAGAGAGGCAGTGAGAATTCTCAGGAACAGGACACACTCATCCATCCTGAGAAGCAAGTCCAGAATACCAATTTCCTCTGTATAATAGATCTCTGCTCACTATGTTCTGGCAGTGTGCCCTTTTCACTTTGCTTTATGTGTAAAATTAACTTAATTTCTCTGTGTTGTTCCCTGCAGTATTCCTGTGGTCTGATAAATCTCATTTGTTAGTTCCAATAAAATCCTTTCTGCATCACAATATTGTTTTCTGCCTTTATTTATAAGGTTTCTAAATCTATAGCTCACTGATGCTAAAATAATCCATAATTACTAGTCTCCTACATTAGTTATAGTGTTAAAAGAAAATCCCAGAACTTGATATAGATCCTAAATGTTTTATAGCCATGGATGCTACACAAATACTACAGTAGTAGGAGGCCACAAGGGTGGTGTCTGTGAGAAGCAGCTAGAAGCTTCCTCCATGTCCAACAGAGCAAATGCTGGCTGGCTCCAAGACAGACCCACTGGTGGCCAAGGCCAAGCTCATCAGTGGTGATTGTAGCACCCCTGGAGTAATGTATTTGAGAAGGGAGGAAAATGTGGAATGGAAACTGCAGTCAGGGAAAAGAGTGAGAACATGTGAAAGAAACAGCTCTGCAGACACCAATGTCAGTGAAGAATGGGAGAGTGATGTTTCAGGTACAGGAGCACAGAAGTCCCATCAGCCCATGGTGCAGACCATGGTGAATATATTCCCTCTATATCCTATCCCATGGGTGACAATTATCCACCTCCTGAAAGTCTTGGAATACACAGGTACAAACACACCCAGGGTGTTATCCTGGGCATGCATGCTGTTAAGATGGGTAGCGATAGGCAAGTGCTTGTAGTATTGTGTCCAGTTCTGGTGTCCTCAACATAACAAGGACATGAAACTGATGGAGCAAGTCCAGAGAAGACCCATGAGAATGATTAGAGGCTGGAGCATCTCCCATAGGAAGACAGGCTGAAAAAGTTGGGGCTGTTCAGCCTGGAGAAGAGCAGCTGTGTGGAGACCTCAGAGCAGCTTCCAGTATTTGAAGGAGGCTTCCAGGGATCTTGGAGAGGGACCTTCAACAGGGACTATAGTAATAAAACAAGAGGTGATGTGTTTAAACTTCAACAGGAGAAGTTCAGATTAGATATAAGAAAGAAGTTCTTTACTGTGGGGGTGGTGAGGCACTGGAGCAGGATGCCCAAAAAAGTGGTGAATGCTCCATCCCTGGTAGTGCTTAAAGCCAGGTTAGGCAGGGCCTTGGGTGACATTGGTATGAGATGTCCCTGCCCATGGCAGGGGGGATGGAACTAGATGATTTTGAGGTCCTTTCCAACACAAGCCATTCTATGACTACGAAGTAGGACGCATGTCTGTCTATCTTTCAGATACCTAAAGCAAACACCACTGGGAAGAGCTCTGAGAATGGTCTAGCTGGTACCTCGTCCTGCACAAAGCCAGCTTCCAGGCAGCTGCAGGTGTGGCTTTCCCCAGATGGAGACTACATGGTTAGGAATGCAGTTCTCACTTGGAAAGACAGCATTTTCACAACACCCCTGCAGTCTAGGTGGTTGTTACAGGAAAGACAAGACATCAATGCAGAGTGTTTTTCTTTGCGTCAGTTTCTGATTTGGAGGAAGAGTTGGGAAGGAAAATAGAGGTGTGCCTATTACTGCCATTGGTACAATTAGAATTTGGGTGGATTTTACTTTCATCAGTATGTCCTGCCCTTCCAGGCCAGAGAAAAGGCAGAAAATCTGTTCCCATCTGGAATAAAATAAATGTGGAAGGAAAGATACACTTTTACAGAAGGGTCAGAGAGGGCAAGAAGAAGCCACTGATGCAGCCACTTGGCTCATGGGAGATGATCTGTTACCAGTAAGTCCACAAAGGTTGCTTAAGAGAGCAGGAAATTCTTCCAGAATGAAGCCAAAAGTAAGAAAAGAGGAAAGCAAACCATTTAAAATCCCAGCAGTCCCCCAACTCCATGCCTTGAGCTCATTCTGATTTTGTTTTATTCTTTGCTGTTTATTTTTCTACCCTACATTTGCTTCAAATATTTTTGTTAATCAGTACATAAACCTATCAGAGGTAAATGTACTGGGATTAAGACAAATAAACTGACAACTGTTCAAGATAAATAAACAGAGAAGGGAGTATCCGTGCAGGGATATCCATTTTTCTCCTGCCAGACAACAAAAAATTTACTCAGGAGAGGACAGGAACAGGATTGTGGCCAGAAATTCCCTGCTTCGGTTTACTCAGCAAGTTGAACCACTCAGGCACTTTGGAGATGTAAACAGTGTTTCCTGCTGTGTAATCTTTAGCCGTCTTTCCATAATAGTGCTTAGATGCACATTTTGATACAGTTTTCCTTATTCATCTCTCAGTGTCAGCTAAAGATCTGCAAGTGGGGATGGTACAGTTCTACGGCATGGGTCAGATGTGATCTCTGATGACTGACATATTCTTTTTCCTCCAGACAGCCCTTAAATGGTTACGAACAGCCTATGCCCACCTAACACACCTGAATAGCCTCTGATCCTTCTTGGAATCATAGACTGATTTGGGTTGGAAAGGGCCTTAATCTTAATATCATCCACTTCCAACTGCCTGCCATGGGCAGGGACACCTTCCACTAGACCAGGTTGTTTCAAGCCTCGTCCAACCTGGCCTTCAACACTGTCGGGGATGAGGCAGCCACAGCTTCTCTGAGCAATCTGCACCAGCACCTCACTACCCTCACAGTAAAGACTTTTGTCCTTATATATAACCTGAAATCTTTCGATAACTTTATATCAAAGCTCAACATACGAAACTAAGATTGTCTACAGCAAAATACTTTCAACTTTAGCAATTATGTATCTAAAGATTATACATAAATATTAACCCATAGGAAAATAAGACCAACAGGGTACCCTACTCAATCTTCTGCTGACATAGAAGTCTCTGCCTAACAACCTATAAACAATTTTTACAGACTGCTTCAATTTCAAAAGGCTCCCCTGAAGGTAGACTCATGTCAAGCTCTTACAAGAATCATGGTTTTAGCAGAATATATGGTTAGCAATTAAAGCTGCTCTTCCCTATGCATTTCCATACTTGGGAAACTATCAAGTAAGTTTAATTTTAGCCAAGTTAGCAGGAATCACATGACAAAAGAAGTGTTCAAGAAAGATTTGACAATTGAGCACAGTTTATCACTTTTCTTTAACTCTTCGTGTATACAAACCCACCTTGCTCATGAGAACCTGCTGCTTTACCAACTGATATTTGTTGCATATTCAGCTCATCTTGATGATGCAAAAACTTCCTGACTTATCCTAATTACTCTGGTGTTCCCTGCTTCATCATGTTGTTACACAATGCTACATCTCATGGTTCATTTCCGTTCAAAACTTCAATGACCAGGTCCTTCCTGGTATCAATCCACTCCCTTTGTTGGTTTTGGGTGAGAATGAATCAAGCTCCTCTTTCATGGTTGTTCCACTTTAATATCCTACTCCATCTTAATTATTATTAGGCATCTGGCTTCATGGTCCATGTCCCATGACATTTACTGCTGAGAGTCTGTGAGCTGAATCCTTTGCATCCCCCCAAATAACTGACCACTGTCAATCTGAATGATTGGTGTGATGTACACAGAAAGGTTAGGAATAGTTGAGAGTCTGGCAAGGACAGAAGATAAATGTTAATCAAGAATCAAGTACTTGAGCCCTGATAGCCACTGTGCCAATGCTACTTAAAGCCCTGCCCTGTAGAATCCTGTTAGAAGGCAATGATAACAAAAAAAGTTGGAGTTTTCCCTCTTGCAGTGTGTCTCCTCTACTATATGGATTAAAAAAAAAAGTTGAGGGCTGAAACATTTATTGGTTTCTCAGGACCAATTAAATCCTTATTAAAGACTTGTTCTGGAATTATCATGTGCTCTATTGCATGGGATTCTGAAAACAAGGCTGCCTGTGGCCAAGAATACAGATATTGCCCAGTTATGAAGATTCTGAGCTTTGGAATGAAGACATGCACAGGAGGGACAGCTAGATGCAAAGTTACTGAGCTGGAGTACATTGCTAAAAGACTGCTGAAGTCATTGTACAACATATAAGCTGAGATCACCTAAATTCAGTTGATGTGGGCCTGGTGTCTACATTTGGAAAGAAGTTTGTCCTGGAGTACACACAGAAGTAACTGTAAAGATGAGGGGGAAAAAATGAGAATAAACAGCAACTCTTAGCACAGTTCGAGCAAAGCCTCTCATCAGACCACAAATCACCCCTTGTTTTGGCTGTTGGGTTCACAAGAAGTGTATAAGGTTTAAAGTCAACAATGGTTCTACTCCGCATTTTCTGTCTTACAGTGAATTGCACAGATTTGCTGGTTTGCTGGCATCAGCACAAAACCTTTTCTAAGCAGCTGAAAGTAGGGACATAAAGCAGGCAAAACAAGTAGATTTGCACCCTGGAGCTTCAAGGTTAATATTTATAATCTGTCCTCTTTCTCTGAGTGAATTTTAAAATGTAAGAGATACAAAATATAACACAGTTGTCAAGCAGCTGGTTTTAACTTTGCTGAACTACCTCTTATTACTGCCTCTCTGAGGGTTGTTTCAGAGAGGCCAAAATCTGATGAATCTAAATATGATCAAAAAGTTTAGAGAAGGATGACGTAGTAATGTGTAATGGAAAACTGGGAATTGCCTAATAACTTCCAACAGTGAGCAAAAATGATTATATGCTGTGAGGTGTTATGTGTAATAGCTTCCTTTCTGAATCTAATCAAACATCATGAGCAAAGGGCGTCTCAGATCCTTCAGACTACCCCAGGAGCAGTATAAAAGCACACACTGCTCACATCTCTCCCAACAGCTTCTCCTGACTTATCCTCTGGAATTTGGGTAAGTTTTTAATTCTTCATGCCTTTTTCATGCACTTTTTATAATATATCTAACTGAATCCTACATAGATGTCTTCCATGACACTAACAGGGCTTGCCTCTCTGAAAAAGCAGCTTCACCAATCTGCAGAGAACTTGAGGCTGGCATTATCCAGCTTTTTGAGGGAATATTGACATCCTTAAGAAGTGCTTCTAGGATTCATGACTTCTGGCTCCTAGATAGAAATAAGCTGCAGCCTTATCATGGCTTTAGTAGAAGGTGAAGCTCAGTTTTGAAACTCTGTGTAACTGGTGGCCATATAAATCCTGTCCTACAGATTAACTACTGAGGAGAAGGTGCTGGGTGAGACGACAATTGCTCTCATAAGGTATAGAAGTGCTTGTGCTCATTTTACAAAG
The DNA here is from genome assembly GCA_025448015.1 of Bolborhynchus lineola. Classification (NCBI taxonomy): domain Eukaryota; kingdom Metazoa; phylum Chordata; class Aves; order Psittaciformes; family Psittacidae; genus Bolborhynchus; species Bolborhynchus lineola. The sequence goes on from JAOEHX010031092.1 coordinate 25,627, forward strand.
GAACACAATTGAAGCAAGCACTGTTTGTGCACTTTGGGATATGTTTTCGCACATTATGCACAGATATGTCAAAAGTATAGGTTGCTTGATGTACACAAGAAGAGTTGAGTCTGGCAAGGACAGAAAATAAATGTTAATCAAGCAGTGTGATCAAGAGGTGGGAGAGAGAGAGAAGAACTATTAAGCCACTTTGTTTCTGTTCAGGAAGGTACCCAAGTGGGTAGCTTAGGCATTGAAACTATATGATCTTAAGGTTCTTTCTAACCCTAACCATTCTATGATTCCTCATCAAATTTTCTGGAGTGCCTGAATATAGATCTCTCATCTAGCATGGAATTGCTTTACACAGTCTTCTGCCTTTCAGATCCACTTCTACCATAGAACGATGTCCTCCTACAGACAGCTGTGCAACTACCAGTACTCCACACCATGTGAGACAGCCTGCTCCCAGCCCATCGCCAGTGCCTGGAATGAGCCCTGTGTTACATCATGCGGTGACTCCAGGGCAGTGGTCTACCCACCCCCTGTTGTGATCACTTTTCCTGGACCAATTCTCAGCTCCTGCCCTCAGGAAAGCATAGTGGGATCCTCAGCACCAGCTGCCATTGGGACCTCACTTGGCTATGGTGGATCATATAGTTACAGAGGCTCTTCTGTCTATGGAGGATCACAGGAAAGCAAGTTCTCATATCCTTATTTTTCTCAGAGGTTCACTGGTTATCGCTCTAGGTGTGAGCCCTGCCAAACCCAGCAGGAGTACACTTACACCAAGAGCAGCCAGGATACTGAATGCAAGATACAAACTCAAGAGTAAGATGGGGCTTTTAAGATGCTGACATAAAAAGGCTGAGTCTTTGTAACACTTCACATTGTATTTGTGCTTGTGCCTGCTTATGTACTCCTCTTTTCTTATCTATGAGTTCTCCTATTCTTCTCATGGTCCAGATTTTCAGATGCATTAAAACTCCTTCCACAATCAACTTTGTAACATTATAGGAACATCATAATGGAAAAGTTTGTATAGTGTGATTTCTCCTTCTTGATACTGCCTGATGTCAATCAAGAGTTATGTTAACAGACAAAAACTGGACTGCACTGTCATGCTTACAGCTACAAAAGAAGAAAAGAATACTGTGCTTGAAATGAAACTTCCTGAAACAAGAAACCTCAATTGGAAAAGCCTCAGATTCCTTGTTCACTGTATGATCATGTTTTGCTTTTGTAAACTTTCCTCTTCTATTGCCCATTAAAAAAAATCATACTGCATTATAATTCTAGCATTCTGGGTTTGCTTTCTACCTGTTTTGATGAAACAACACCATTGAGAGAATATTTTGTGCAGGCATTGGTGTTTCCATCATAGTTACACACTGTAGCAAGAAGAGAGCTAAGACCTTAACCAATCAAACCCACCCTGTTAATCCTCTGCTTGGCAATGAGTTCTCCCAACTTCCGTGTCCACTTTAGACCTTGTACTACACCATTTTGAGCTGCTAGAAAGCTGCTGGAGACAGAAAATAATATCAAGGAACAGAAAAGAGAATTGCCATTATTTCACACCCAGAAGCATGCATGCAATAGTGAAACAAGACAGCATAAGACACTGGAAAGCAGCAGCTAGCCAAGCATACCTTCTTACAGCACAACAGGGTGTCTCTTCATTGCACCTTCAATCTTACTCCTTTCCTTATTCCTAAAGGACTATCCAGTTGTCTATGTACAGAGTTCTAGTGAAGTATTCCAGCAACGAGCTTGGTACTATCCCACTACACTGCCAAATAGAATTAACACAACAGCAATCAATTGAGCGGCTACTTGACTTTTATTTACCCTGAGATAATTTATCATTGCTTCCAGCTGGTCCCTGAGCACTGCTGGATCACTGCTCCCTATTTACTGAGAACTCTATAATTACTTTACTGCAGTTGGCTTCTGGTCATCTAAGTTGTTCTTTGAAATGAGTCTGCCGATCTTCTTTAGGCTCCAATTTCTACTTCCCTGTTTCATAGGATTCTGCAAGGAGGCTTCTTTGCTTAGTAGTGAGAAGTTAACCTAGAAAAAGTTACCTGCTTTGGGGCATTTATGGTTCCAGTTGAGACAATTTTGTAGTCTCAGAAAGCAAGATAAAGTACAGAGCGGGAAAGTAGATTCAAGTTTCCTGTTTCTCAGACTGGAGTTTCATCACTAGCTAATTTGCTCTCTGACTGTCTCTTTAAGTTCCCTTTGTTGCTGCGAAATGTCTAATATTTTCTCTTGTCTATGTTCTATGGAATTATAGCATTATGTGGTATTCCCCCTTCTTTTATGGTGCATAGAATTACAATAGCTCTGGTAAAACTCCATGGAAAGGTAGGGGAAGTAGGGATGAGCTACTCCAATACTTTTGGAGTGGCGATTTAGTACTTTACCCTGGTTTTGAAACTATTATCTAAGGGTTGGGCAGTTTTCTTACACCTGGTTCCTGTAAAGATTAAATCAGACACACAGGGGAGCTCTGCATGCTGTAAGCAGAATTTCCTGATGAATGAATAGACAGGCATTATATAAACACTGTCTGTAAGAGCACAAGACTCATCTGCAGATCTCTAAGATAAGGGGATAGTTTGATTCAATTCATTTGCAAAGGCTACATTCTCCCAAAACAAAGAATAAAGCAAACAGATTAATATTCTTTGGATGCAATCATAAGTCTTTATTAGGACTAAGAAGTGTATATTTTCAGCAGAGTAAGGGAAAAATACAAGATGGATTTTTAAAGGGCCAGCTTAATAATCTGTATCAAACTGATTTATTTTCATCACATTTGCTTTCTGTCTGGGTTCAAGTTTCAAATGGACAGGACAAATCATAGTATAAGGTGATTAGATTCCTATTAGACATAAAGAAATTGAAGTATGAAACTACCAAAGAAATGGTACCGTGGTCCCAAGCAACTGAAAGCGTGCATGGACCAGTTTCCAGTGATAGAAGTGCTTTTGTGCTCCAACAGTGAGAAACAGATATTCATGATCAGTAATTTGATTTCCAAGAATGGAAAATATGCATTTTGAGAAAACTGACATTAAAAGAAAACAGAGCATAAAGAAGACAAGCAGAAGAGCAGGTCCCATGAGTGCTAAGAAGCGCCCATAGTTCACCATTCCTTCAGGGCCTTTCTTCTCAGCTTGGTTGCACATCCAGGTCTTGCTCTGAGCTCCTCCACTGCTTCTCCTGCCAGACACTGCTTCTGCCATGC
>JAOEHX010031093.1:0-15636 GCA_025448015.1 Bolborhynchus lineola
ATAGTTAGGGTTGGAAAGGACCTTAAGATCATCTAGTTCCAGCCCCCTGCCATGGGCAGGGACACCTCCCACTAAACCGTATCACCCAAGGCTCTGTCCAATCTGGCCTTGAACACCGCCAGCAATGGAGCATTCACAACTTCCCTGGACAACCCATTCCAGTGCCTCACCATCCTTACATTAAAGAATTTCTTCCTCATATCTATTCTAACCTTCCCCTGTTCAAGTTTAAAGCCATTACTTCTTGTCCTATCACTACAGTCCCTAATGAAGAGTCCTTCATACAGTCCCCCTTCAGATATTGGAAGGCTGCTATGAGGTCTCCACGCAACCTTCTCTTCTCCAGGCTGAACAGCCCTGGCTTTCTCAGCCTATCTTCATATGGGAGGTGCTCCAGTCCCCTGATCATCCTCCTGGCCCTCCTTTGGACTTGTTCTAACAGTTGCATGTCCTCTTTATGTTGAGTGAGTTATCCAAGTGAGATCTCCTGAGAGCAGAGTAGAGGGGCAGGATCACCTCCCTCAACCTGCTGCTCATGTTCGTTTTGATGCAGCCCAGGGTACGGTTGGCTTTCTGGGCTGTGAGCACACACTGCAGGCTCATGTTCATTTTCCCATCCAGCAACACCCCCAAGTCTTTCTCTGCAGGCCTGCTCTGTATCTCTTCTCTGCCCAACCTGGAGCTGTGCCTGGGATTGCTCCGACCCAGGTGTAGGACCTTGCACTTGGCATGGTTAAACTTCACAGGTTGGCATCAGCTCACCTCACAGGCATGTCAATGTCTCTCTGGCATTCCTTCCCTCCAGCATATCAACTGAACCACCCAGCTTGGTGTCATCACCAAACATGCTGGGGGCACACTCAATTGCACTGTCCATGTCACCAACAAAGAGATGTTAAACAAGACCGGTCCCAACACTGATCCCTGAGGAACACGACTCGTGAAAGAGGAGTCATTCATCTTCCTGTTTTCTACCCGCCCAGGAACTCGTTTGCTGCAGCCCCGGCCGTCTGAGCTGTGCCAGAGAGGCAGAGGAAGGGAGACAAAGTGACAGATGCTGCAGCTTGTTGCTGCAAGGAGACTGTCCCTTTGGCAGTGCCTTCCTGGGCACTGTGCTGTGTATGGTTGCCAGATAATTCCATCTAAATGTGCAAACACGCAAGCCAGATCATCCAGCAGGCTGGAGCTGAAATGCATCAGTCCCTTTGACATCCCAAACTCCCCCTGTTCAGCTCAGCCAACACAATTTTGCTGCCCACACTCCTCCAAGGGAGGCACACAACCCCTTTTCCATGGCAGGGGAGGAGCAGACAAACACTCTGCTACCTCATCTCTTATCTACTCATTTTACCCGCTCGGCAATAGCTGGACTTGAGCAGAAGTGGAGGGAGAGAAGGTGAGATTTGCCATCTCAGCTGGCAGGCCACACCAGATTCCATCTCGCTCAGCTGCCTCTTACACAAGTAACACTCCTCCGGCTGCCCAAATCCTCCCCAAACCCAGGCACTGAGCATATGTTTACAAACACAATTTTATATCTGCATGTGCAACACCTGCACACAAGCACGTGAGGAGAGAGATTTGAAGGGAAATGTGTCTGTCTTCATGTACTGCATGTTCCCCTGGTCTTTCTATTTCATTCTGCTTTATCTATCGAAAACATATTAACCCAAAACCGTATTTCCATCAAAGTCTCGATTCCATGAACGTTTAAGGGAAAAGCTTATCTTATTACTGGAGCATTAACAAAAGCAATGTAAGGGGCTGCTGTCAATCATCTCCCGCTCTCTGTTTCTTTTTGCCCTCTTCTCAAAGCAGCTTCTCAGGGAGCATGGCTGGGACCTCATGGGGTTCTGGTGGATACCAGCACTCAAACACCAACAGACACCACACCTCTCCCCCTGGTGAAAGGCATCGCAGGAAGGTCAGAGGGCCTGGCCAGGGCCAAGCATGCACTCCAGCAAAGGGAGCAGCACCATCAAGCGGCACCCACTCAAATGAGATAGAGCCCGTATGGATTTCTACTGCACCAACCTTCCCCAGCAGCGCAGAGCCTGGGCCTGATCATCTCAGAGCTTGCACAGGGGAAATGTGCTTGTGCTCAAAAAAATCGATGGTTGCAGAGGTCATCTGGATTTCTATTTCCACTGCATCTCTCTTTAACTTCTTTTCCCTTGCCATCCTCACCTACTACTTTCTCCTAGTATCTCAGCTCCCCCCCCACCATGTATGTACTTTTTAGATGGTTCATGCTGCCACCATGCAAAGCAAATCACCAGCCAGCTGACATCTCACACAGCCATCATCCCACATCACCAACAGGCTCTGGCACTCACTACAGCCAGATGCCTGGACAGCTACACAGTTACGGGGGATCTCTGTCTGGGTTGCCACGTCCTTCCTGGCCAGCAGAGAGGACTGAGCTTGCTTTGCTTTGGGTCAGGAGGACGCCAACCCAGAGCAGGGGCTGAGCTCAGCCCTGCAGTGCTCACCCTGCACCCCAGCGGCCCGCAGCACTCCCAAGGGCGGCATTACCCACTCAGGATGCAGCCCCCACCTTGGGACAAAAATGTCCATGGCAGCCAATGACCATATGAAATCTACCACTGCCACTGCCAGCACTGAGCCCTGTAATTCAGCAGTGCTGCTGGCTCACCGGCAAGTTGTGACAAGGGACTTGGGGCTGCTTTGGTGGCTCTTTGCCCTTCAGTGTCGAGACTCCTGGAAGCTGTGATTTCCCCACTCCGATGCTAAAGGCACCCTCTCCACAGCTACTCATCTTGTTCTCATTCCTCAACTGGTCAGCAGGAAGTTGTGGTTTGGTGACCAGAGAGACCATAAACACAAGGGCTAAATGTGCAAACGAACCCAGAGAGACTTAATTCAACAGAACTCTCCAGTACATTGTCAAAAAAGGCAAACCCAAAGCCCTGCATGCAGAAGCCAAAGCCACTTGGCAAACAAGTCTCAACAGGAAAGGGCTCCATTCATGGCAGTCTCTCTGGAGGAAGACGTGATGAGCATCAGCAGAAAAACAAAGATGAAGCACAACTGCCAGACCAGACAGATGGTATCTGAGAGCCTGTGTCAGCAGAACTGCTCCACCAACACAGCCAAGACCCAAGCTCCTGTTTTAGCTCACCTTTAACTTGCAAATGGGAGCAAGTTACTCCCCTCAGTGACCCTGGAGGATCCACACTGTCTCCTCCTCTTAGGAGCAACACTGCCCATGGCAGCAGATCCAGGAGGACATGGGCGAGCTATTAGAGGAACCACTGGCTGCAGAGAAGCTTTCTCAGTTCACAGTTTAAGGGTCTCCAATGAGAATTTAATTCAACAACCCAGTTACTGCATAGTAAATCCCCCGAGTACTAGATATGTGTATTAATTGCTGCTAAACCTCAGTAAACAAGTCTTTAATCACCCATTGGCAATTAACTAACAAACAAGGACTAATTGCAACATAGAGAGCTGCTTAGATAGAAGTCAGTTGCTTTACATTAATTGAATATAGAGGTCCATGAATTACATAAATATATTCTAACCAACACACAGGCAGAGACGAGCACTGGGGGGAAGCAGGTTTTTATTTATTGGCCCAAGAAAGCATCCACAAGAAGTGCAGGCTGCAGCATGACATCCTCAGAACAGCTCCATGGGTCTGGCACTGGCTGCAGGGCACTACTCCTCCACACGCGGGGTGACGCAGGAGAAACGGAAAGCCTTGCCCAGAGCCCTCAGCACTAACCAGAAGCAGTAGAGTCACCAGCGTGAGGCCACTCCTGGGTCTGGAAGAGTGGCAATGCCTGTGGGGGAAGAAGAGCTGTAGGCGAGGGGCTGGGTGAACACCAGGCAAGTTGCTGCTGCCACCTGCCACCAAGGACTGTCCCCGGGGCCTTTCCTGAGAAGGCTTTCATGGTTGTAGAAGAAATGGCCAGGAACACCAAAAACATTGGGCAGGTCCTGATCATATCCCTGGCTGTGTTCCAACAGCTGCTGGACCACCAGGACGTGACCCAGATCCTGGATGTGACAATGGCCAAAGAGGAGGAAGAGTGGGAAGAGGACGTTGATAAAGTGTTGTCCCAAGTGAAAGTCATCACTGTGCACATCTTAGTCAACTCCTCAGTCCCAGAGCTCTTCCGAGACCCACGGGCAGATATCCAGGGAGGATCCAAGTGCCCCACCAGCATGGGTATGGATGTGACAGGAGAGGCTACTGGAGATCTGCAGAGCATGTCTCCTGCCCCAGTCAGACCTATGGACACCACACTGGCAGCTTCTACACTGGGTGCAGATGCAGAGGAAGAGGTGCACTGCGCACCTCTCACTCCAGTGGCACAACAGGAGGTGGCACCGGCACCAGCTTCTCCTGCCTGTGGCAAGCAGGAGGCAGCATCACAGGCACAGAGCCAGGCACCTGCTCTGCTCAGCCCCCATGCCTGTGCTTTCTCCAGGGGCTTTCACTGAATCATCAAATCATAGAATAGTTAGGGTTGGAAAGGACCTTGAGATCATCCAGTTCCAACCCCCCTGCCATGGGCAGGAACACTTCACACTAAACCATTTCACCCAAGGCTCTGTCCAGCCCAGCCTTGAACTCCACCTGGGATGGAGCATTCACAGCTTTTCTGGGCAGTCCATTCCAGTTTCTCACCAGCCTCACAGTAAAGAATTTCTTCCTCATATCCAATCTAAACTTCCCCTGTTTAAGTTTAAACCCTTGTCCTCTCACTACAGTCCCTAATGAAGAGTCCGTCCCCAGCATCCCTATGGGCTCCCTTCAGATACTGGAAAGCTGCTATGAGGTCTCCATGCAGCCTTCTCTTCTCCAGGCTGAACAGCCCTGGCTTTCTCAGCCTATCTTCATACAGGAGGTGCCCCAAACCCCTTTCCACTGAAGGCTTGCAGCCCTCAGCCCATGTAGGGGAGGCTGGGGCACACCTGATATCACGCACATACTGCTGCTGGCCTGGCCTGGGTGACACCCAACTCAGGAAGTACCTGGCTCATCCTCAGTGTTCTGGATTACAGCAGGCAACTTTGATGGTGACTCCACATCCAAGCTTTGTGCCACATCTGGCTGTTCCACCTGCTGCTGCCTGGTTCCCTGGATGACAGCCACAGGCTTGCCCATATATTTCCTCACAAAGCATCTGACCGTTCCCTGCAGGGTAACAAGAGCACAGGCAGCGAATGGGGGCAATGTCAGTGGGATGATGCAGAGAGCACCAGAAATAGCCCTGTCACAAACCCCCCGGGAGTTGCCATCCATGGCCTTGGGATCCCCGGTGCCCGCCACATACACCTCACTCACCTAGCACTGAGTCCCCAGATGAAGAAGAAGCTGCTGCATCTCCATTGCCATCTGCTCCTGAAGGAACATAGTATGTTCCAGCTTCTGCTGCAGAATTTGAGTCAATGAAGCGGACATTTCATCCTCAAGTGCATGTTGGGGTGGCAACAGCTGCACTGGCCTCTCCCTGAGGCTCTGAAGCAGCAAGCAGACTCAATGTCCTCAAGTGCTGCAGGTGTCAATGCTGCCACTGTCACATCCAGGATTTGGGTCATGTCCTGATATTCCACCAGCTATTGGCTGCTTCCCTGATCCACAGTCTGGACCATAGGCTCCCTTGTGAGGAGTAGGGCTACTTCCTCTGGAACCACTTCAGACGCATTTGCGCTGAGCAGGGCAGGTGCCTGGCTCTGTGCCTCTGGTGCTTCCTCCTGCTCACCGACACCAAGAGAAGTGGGTGCCAGCTCTGCCTCCTCTTGTGCCGTTGGAGAGGTGCACATTGATCATCTTCCTCTGCAGCTGCACCCAGTGTAGAAGCTGCCAGTTTGGTGTCCGTGGGTCTGACTGGGACAGGAGACATGCTCTGCAGATCTCCAGTAGCCTCTCCTGTCACATCCATACCCATGCTGGTGGGGCACCTAGACCCCTCCTGGGATCTGCATGGGGGTCCTGGAAGAGGTTCTGGACCAAGGCGTTGACCAAGATGTTTGAGGTAGTGATCTATTCCCCTTCAGACAGCTCTTTGTGGCCTCTTCCCACTCCTCCTCTTCCTGTTTGTCCAACTCTTCCTCATCAGGTTCCTTGCCCAAGGTCCCTGGTACCACCTGTAATCACACAAGGGGTGCAGGAGGTGAGTGTGCTGCAGTTGGGTGGAGCAGTGGCTGGGCACAGGCAGAGGCTCAGCCCCCTGTCCTGCCCCATCACATCCTTGGCCTGTGACTGAGCCTCCATCTGCACTGCAAGGGCAAATGAGGCCTCCTGCTCTCCTGTGACTGGAGCTCCCCTTCCACAGAGCTGCCCAGCGGCCAAGGCAAGCTGGCTGTCCTTTGCATGTCAAGCCTGTGACTGGTGTGGGCCATGCTGCTCCTCTCTGGCTCCTCCAGAGGCTCTGGCACGGGGAGCAGCAGGAATCTCCCTGCCATGTGTAGCCCATGCAAGACTCCTGCCTGAATCTCCTCAGTATCTCCGGTGCCAGCCGTACGTGCCTTGCTCACCGGGTGCCAAGATTCATGAGCAAAGGCTCCTGCATCTCTTTAGTCGGCTGCTTCTGTGACAGAGTGGGATGCTCCAGCCTCTGCCACAGGCATCCCAGTCCACGAAGCTGCCACTTCCTCTTGGTGTGCTTCTGGTGAGATAATGGCAGTTTCAGCCTCTCCTTGATGGTCTCCACACATGGAAGACTCAGTGTCCCCAGTTCCTGGAGATATCATTACTGCCATCACCACATAGAAGTTTTGGGTCATGTCCTGATATTCCACCAGCTGCTGGCTGGTTCCCTGGAGCACAGCCAGAGATGTGATCAGGACCTGTTCAGTGATGTTCCTGGCCACTTCTTCTAGAATCATCTCGCGGGTGCGTGGGCTGGGCTGAGCAGAGCAGGTGCCTGTCTCTGTGCCTGTGGTGCTGCCTCCTGCTTGCCACAGGCAGGAGAAGCTGGTGCCGGTGCCACCTCCTCTTGTGGGCATGGTGCTCCTCTTCCTCTGCAGCTCTAGCTAATGCAGAAGATGCCAACTTGGTGTCCTTGGGTCCGGCTGGGACAGGAGACACGTTCTGCAGGTCTGCCTGCCATAGTCTCTTCTGTCGCATCCATGCCCATGCTGCTGAGGCACCCGGACCCCTCCTGGATATCCTCCTGGAGATCCTCCTGGAGGCCCTCCTGGAGGGTCTAGAAGAACTCTGAGACCAAAACACTGACCCAGAGGTTGGAGGTGGTGATCTCTTCCCCTTCAGACAGCCCTTTGTCTATGTCCTCTTCCTTCCTGTAACACTCCTCAGCTTCTTCACCCAAGGTCCCTGGCACCTCCTGTAACCACACAACAGGAATGCAGAAGATGAGTTTGTGGAGCAGTGGCTGGCTGCAGGCACAGGAAGGCTCGTACCCCTGCCATGTCCCTCCCTGTCCTTGGCACTCACCTGCCTGTGACTGGGCCTCCATCTGCGCCTCGGAGGCAAATGATGTCCCTTGTCCTCCTGCTGCTGGATTTCTCTCTTCACAGAGCTGCCCAGCAGGCAGCCTGCTTGGCTGGCTCTCCTTTGCATGTCCAGCCTGTGTCTGGTGTGGGCCATATTGCTCTCCTTCAGCTCCTCCAGAGGCTCTGGCATAAGGAGCAGTGGGGATCTCCCAGCCACACACACCCCAGGAGGTGCACTGGCCTCCAGCACTTCAGTATCCCCAGCACTAGCCACAGGCACCTCTCTTAGTGGGTGACGAGAGTCCCAAGATAAGGGAGTAGCCTCTGCATCTCCTTCATCATCTGCTCCTGGTGTAAAGTGGGGTGCTCCAGCCTCTGCCGCCGCCTGCTGAGGCAACGAAGTTGTCACTTCATCCTCATGTGAAACAAGGGCTGTGCTGGCCTCTCCCTGATGTTCTCCAGGCATGGAAGATGCCCTGTCTTCTTCAGCCCCATCTGCTGTTGGGATGAGAGAGGCTGTGATGGTCTCTATATAACCTCTGCAGCCACAGGAGACTGAGTGCCCCCAAGTGCTGCAAGGCGTCAGCGCTGCCACTGTCACATCCAAGATGTGGGACATGTTCCAAAGACTGCTGCTATGTCCTGTGGACCACAGAATCAGCCTTCAGCAGGATGTCCCTTGTGATATGCATGGCTGTTTCCTCTAGAACTCTCTCACAGGTGTCTGGGCTGAGCAAGGCAGGTGCACGGCTCTGTGCCTGTGATGCTGCCCTCCTGCTCCGAGGGACTGGCTGGAACAGGAGACACACTTTTCAGGTCTCCATCCTCCTCCCCTGTCGCATCCCTACCCATGCAGCTGGAGTCACCAGATCCGTCCTGGATATCAGCCTGGGTGTCCTGGAAGAGTTCTGGGACAGAGGGGTTGACCCAGAGGTTGTGTGTGGGGATCTCTTCCACTTGGGACAGTGCCCTCTTAGCGCTCTTCCTCTAGTTATTTTTAAAGAAAATCTACGACATTACCCTTCTTTGATCCTAAAACCCCTCCTGCCAAGCTGCTAAGCAGCTTCTCAGTACCTTCACAATCTAACCTGAAGTATGTGGAGATTATTTTAATTAAGACAACATTATGATTAATAGCTTTTGTGTCAGTCAGAGGGAGATGGCAGAGCCAAACAATTCCAGATGTCCAGTGGCTCTTCATATTAGACTGGCAATTATACATAATTCTTGGTTTTCCATTATGATCCTTACCTGATCACCTCATTCCTCAGACACAAACACCTCTGGTGTATTTCTTACTATCCTAATTTGTCTCAGTCTCAGCTGCCGGTTTATAGATGCAAATTTTTCTCCTCTCAGGTGTGACCTCCAAAACTGTCAGTTATGTGTATTGTTTCCACTTGTATTTAATCTTCACGATGAAAAAGGCTGTGACTATGCTGTCTGGTTGTCATGGGTTCAGCAGTAGAAGTCATTTTTCTCCTTCTTGATAGCTGGTGCAGCACTGTGTTTTTGACTTTCAGCCTGGGAACAGTGCTGATAACGCTGATGTTTTCAGTTACTGCTTAGAATGTTTTGATCTGACCAAGGACTTTCTGACTCTCGTGCTCTGCCAGGGAGGAGAGGAAGCTGGGAGGAAGCAGAGACAGGACACCTGACACAAACTAACCAGAGAGGTATTCCATACCACAGCACATCATGCCCAGGATGTAAAAACAGAGGGCAGAGACCTGGAAGGATTGAGGTTCGCTGCTTGGTCAGACTTGGCATCTGGTGGTGAGCAGTTGTATTCTTTTCCCTTGTATGTCTCTTGTCATTATTATTATTGGTGGTAGCAGCAGTGGTTTGTGTTATACTTTAGTTACTAAACTGTTCTTATCTCAACCTGTGGGAGTTGCATTCTATCGAGTCTCCTCCCCATCCCTCCAGGAGCTGGGGGGAAGAAAGAGAGGGGAGTAAGTAAGTGAACTGTGTGGCTGACTGGACTTAAGCCATGACACTGGTAATGTTATCATTGCAGTTACTATAAATGCTTTAACCCATCATGAGATTTTTGGAGTCAGTGGGTATTAGAACTAACAGGACAAAATCATTGTTCAGTCTCCTATCAACCCGTGACTGTGCAGGATAGGGTTTCGTACCTCTCCTATTTAATTTCTCAGCTTTAAAAGAGCCAGAATACTTTTGCTGTCTGATAACATAGGCTGCACCATCTGAACAGTCTTTCAGTTATTTCATTAGGCTGGGAGTATCCATGACTGAATTATTTTATAACAAGAAAATTGAAGTCAAGCATTTCTCTGCTTGCAGAAGGAGGTCACTTAATACTCATTTTGGGATGCCATGTGTAGAAGACAGAACACTCATTTTAGCAATGGCAGAATAGATTGACATGTCAACGAGAGATTAAAATTTTGGAAAGTGGAAAAAAAAATCCTTAGATGGGTATGTATGTGCCAAAGCAAAATCAAGCACTCCCCCCCAAAAAAAAAACCAAGCAAACAAACAAACAACAAAACAAAACAAAAAAGAAACAACAACAAAACCCAACAAACCAAACAACTAGACAGAAAACCACTTCAGCTATTTTGTATTATCATAAAAATCATAGAATAGTTTGGGCTTGAAAGGACCTTAAAATCATCTAGTTCCAACCCCTCTGCCATGGGCAGGGATGCCTCACACAAGACCATGCTGCTCAAGACTCCATCCAACCTGGCCTTGAACACCGCCAGCGATGAAGCATTCACAACTTCACTGGGCAACCCATTCTAGTGCCTCATCACCCTTACAGTAAAGAACTTATTCCTTATATCTAACCTGAACTTCTCCTGTTTAAGTTTAAACCATTACCCCTTGTCCCTGATGAAGAGTCTCTCCCTAGTTTGCTTGTAGTCCCCCTTCAGATACTGGAAGGCTGCTATGAGGTCTCCATGCAGCCTTCTCTTCTCCAGGCTGAACAGCCCCAACTTTCTCAGCTTAGCTTCATACGGGAGGTGCTCCAGTCCCATGATCATCCTTGTGGCCCTCGTCTGGACTTGTTCCAACAGTTCTATGTCCTTCGTATGTTGAGGACCCCAGAACTGCACACTGTACTCCAAATGGGGTCTCACGAGAGCAGATTAGAGGGGCAGGATCACCTCCCTCAACCGACTGGTCACTCTCCTTTTGATGCAGTCCAGCAAAAAATTGTCATTCTGTGCTGCAAGTGCACACTGGCTGCTCATGCTGAGCTTCTTATCAACCAACATCCCCAAGTCCTGGAGTCAGGTTTGCTCTGAACCCATTTGTCTCCCAGCCTGTAGTCGTTCTTGGGATTGCCCTGACCCAGGTGCAGGTTCTTGCACTAGGCCTTGTTGAATTTCATGAGTTTCCCATGGGCCTGCTCTCCAGTCTTGTCAAGGTCCCTTTCAATGGCTTCCCTGCCCTCCAGCATGTCAGCTGCATCACTCAGCCTGGTGTCATTGACAAACTTGCTGAGGTTTCACTCAGTCCCATTATCCGTCGAATAAATTCCTTATCTACAGAGTGGTACAACCTTCAACTCCATGCGTCTCCAGTTTAGAGAAAAAGATGTAGAGCAGGGCAGTGTTAAATGCTTTGCATGTTATCAGTTTATTGCAAGAGGTAAATGGATGATCTTGCAGCCACTGTATAAGATGGAAATTGCTTAGTTCAGCTGATTAATTATATAATCTGTCTTGTCAGGACTGGTTCTTGTTCTCAGTAAAAATGTTTTTATCAGCTTATTGGTGATTTATATCAACTGGTGTACAGATAGGATGATGCTACCTGAAGATAAACCTGATGTTCTCTTGTGAGTGCTTGTTAATATAGAATTTCTTTTCGGCTATTTCTCTTTCTAATTTTGATGAAGCTGTTAACCCAAGTGTTTGATTTAGTGTTTCTTCTGTAACACTTTTGGTTTTGGCTTGGTTTTTTTTTCTTTGCAAATTCAAATTTGACTTCCTTCACTGTTTTCTTCTTAGGTTTTTTTCATCAGAAACACTAAACATGAGCATGGCATTCTTGGTATATCCAAACTCAGCACTTTTTTTCCCCTTCAGCTTTGTTACATGTTTTATATGCTCTTCTAGGTGCAGATGAGAAAAGAACCTGATCTTGATCAAACACAGTACTTTTCTTGGATTACAGTAGTTCTTAAGTATTACGATTTCATTCTAAGTGAAATATTTTCAGTTGGTTTCTAATAAAATGAGTTAATACTTCCAGGACTTTCTTGCCTACTGTGTGCAATAAGAGATACTTGTAGGTCTTATTCTCTGTTATCTTCCCCTGGGGCATTCACATGGATGTGGAAACCTTGTTTCTATTATTTTCTGTCCTCAGTAAGTTCCCTGAGATAAAGATAAGAATGTTTTCTAGGTACTCTTTATTTTTCTTTTGACTTTCACATACTGACAGGGTTTCAAATAAAACAGCAAATCCTTGCTTTGTGTGGGCTATGGTTGCTTCTGACAACGTTTTGCTGTCCTTTTTGTATATCAGGAAGCCAGATTGTGACCAAGGATGTAAAATTTATAGTATAGCTCACTCTATTATACTTGAAGCACAGTAGTTTCATCAGACACACCTAGTCCAAGATCCATCTGATAATTAGATAAAATTAAACAGAATTCTAAGAGAAGCAACTTGTGTAATTCTGACTTGTCCCTTAAATTCAAACCTAGGAAGTCTATGTCTAAAGTTGCCTTTGGTAAGTATGAAGTTTGTAACCTTTTATATAGGATACAATTAGAATACTTTTGTTCACTATCAGGATAATATTCTAAAGATCACTGCATAAGCCTTCAGTGAAAACCCTACAGTATTTGAGGTTTTGCGATTTTGATAAGTACAGCCTGTTGTTAAATAACATATTTTGCCAGTGGGAAGCTATTCTACAAAAATCTACCAACACACTGGATAGGTTTAGTTATTTTTGCTCATATTTATACAGGTTTAAAATCTTCTAAAGGGAAAACCAAATGGCAAATGAAAGCCAAGAAATCATCTCTGAAATCTGGAAAACCAAACAGCCTGTGAATCTGCTTTTAAGGATGCTATGTAGGATATAATTATATTCCCTTTATTTCCTCTTTTTCTTTTTTTTTTTTCCCCACTAGTCACAAAATAGAGCAATGTCAAAAGAAAACCCTACACAATTTAAGGTACAAAACCACCAAATTATTTAACAAAAGCAATAGCTCTACTGTTGCCTTGATATTGATCTGTCTCCATCTTCTGATATTTCTTTCTGACACTAACATTTGGTTTCCACTGAATTTTAGAGTATAAAATACTGACTATACATTTTGCCGTGCAATAGCCTCTCTCAGCAGAATCTTGCTCTTTATTTTCAGTGAATCATTGTTGTGGATGTGATGCTATTTTTACAGTAAGAGCTAACATTTTGGGGGGTTTTTAAGACATGATTTCTTTAAAGATGATCCATGAGGACTTAAAACAAAGGATCCCTAATGTAAGACTTTTTTCACCTGCTCTAACCACTGCTGATTTTTTTTTTTATTTCTTATTTGAGTCTTGAGTTAGGTGTATATTAAAGAAAAGAAGCCTTGTCCTCTCACTGTGAACCTTTTTAAAACATCCTATCCTTCCCTTAAGTTCTCAGATCTACTGCTGCATGTTTTCTTATTAAAAGCTAATATTTAAGGGATTTCTCAATTTATTTCTTCACTGCCACCTAAAATGGAAGCAGACCTTCTGCGCTTAGAGAATCAACTAGTAGAGAAAATGTCAGGGATTGCTTTCCTAAATGTGCTATATAGAGTACCACATGATTTTGTTCTACAGTGTTGCTACTGCAATTTCTTTTTTAATGGGTTATAAAATGAAGTTAACATATAAGAGCAGCTTGCTTATTCAGACCAAAGATGTAGTGCAGATAAGTAAATCTCCAGGAAGTAGACACCTAACAAAGAATAAGAAGAGGACAATCACACAGGGTAATAATCCAACTATTCTCAGTTGTGGAGGATTCCTGAGTCTCTTGCAGTTTCTTTTGGTGGCTTCTCATGAATGTGTTTTCTAGAGAAATTGTTTGGTCATCCTTTTAAGTTAGAGAAATCATCTGCATTGAGAAAATCGTTTTGCAAGGAGTACTACAGTTCTACCTACTGGGTGAGGAACTCCCTCCTTTCCTAGCAGAAAATTTGAGAAAATAACTTATTTAATTGGGATTAATTTTTGCATTTAATGCTATAGATCACTTACCTTGATGGCTTTCATAAAATGGTTTATGATACCCAGAAAGTTGTGCTTCTGAGTGCTATTGTTCAGAGACATGTCTCCCATTTTACATGTGAATTTAGCATTGCTTTTCCCTGTGTGTATCAATTTTCACCTACCTGCACTGAATTTAGTCTGTTATTTGTATATGCAGATACTCAGTTTGTAAGATCTTTCAAGATCTGCTGTCATCCTTAGTATCTTCAATTACTTTGCATCATCAGAAGCACAGTCACTTCTTCAGTGTCCCTCCTAGGCTATTTTTGAAGGTGTTGAATAGCACAGGACTTCACTACTGATCTCCTTGCACCACAGGAATTAACATTTCACTCCTGCTTTCTATTTCTGATCTCTTAACCATCTATTCATTACCTTTGTCTATGTAAGGATCTCCTGCACTGATGGGACGGCTGCTTTTTTTCCATAAGATTCTGCAGTGGAGAGCATGTCAAAAGTCTTTTGAAAATTCAGGCTGACTGTATTAATCAATGTTATTTTGGTGATTGTTGACTTTGTCAGAGAATATCAGTGTATTTCTGGGGCAGAATTTCTTTTCATAGAAGTCTCTGGATTTCATTTTTGCAAATATATTTACAGAGACATTCAGTAATTTATGCTTTCCTATGTTCTTTACTGATTTGCTTGGTGTGGAAGTTTTTTGTATTCTTCTTTGTGAGGGTTGTTTTTTTTTTAGATCAATATTATGACTGGCTATCCACTAGCCTTTATGTGAGAGATTACATGGCACATTTAGTAATTCATCTTTTTTTTTAATCATGGAGTTAATTTGAACTCTTAGGTGAATACCATGTAGTTCTAGTGAGTTGCTGACATTCATTTTGTCTTTTTGCATAAGCACATGAGTTTGACTTCAGGCATAGCCTTGTCTGAGTCCTGCTATTCTCAAATCTTTTAAGGGATTCCAGATATGAAGCTTCTCTGTCATTTTTGTGGTGAACATCAGTTAAAATAATATATTCAGCTTCTGCAAAATTATTTTGTCCTGAATGCTCCGTTATATCAAAATGTGCTATGTACATCAGTACAGAACACCCATTTCACCCTTTGTTTTCAAAGTATTGTAAGAAGACCATGAAAGGAGCTTGATTTGTATTGCTAGCTGATTTCAGAACCTATTTATTTTTTCTAACTATTGTAATAATTATAGGAGATTGTTATCTGTAAGCTTTTAATAAACTCATAGAATCATAGAATAGTTAGAGTTGGAAAGGACCTTAAGATCATCAAGTTCCACCACCCCTGCCTTGGGCAGGGACATATACATCAAACCATGTCGCCCAAAACTCCATCCAACCTGTCCTTGAGCACTGCCAGGGATGAAGCGTTTGCAGCTTCCCTGGGCAACCCACTGGTTCCAGTGCCTCACCACCCTCACAGTAAAGAATTTCTTCCTCATATCCAGTCTAAACTTCCCCTGTTTAAGTTTTAACCCATTACCACTTGTCCTACCACTATAGTGCCTAATAAAGAGTCCCTCTCCAAGCACCATTGTAATGTATTTCATCTATCTTGATGGTTATTTGATTGATTTTATTTTTTTTTGTTTTGACTTTTCTTCAAAATCATATAACATCCAATTATTTTTAGCAAATGTTGAATTTCCAAGTGATCAGATGATTCCATGAGATTTTAACCACAGCAAATACCATGAAAGGTGCAATAAATTCACATGAAGAAAGAAAAGAATAAAGTGATTCTTAGTTCCTCATCTGAGTTTGCAGTGGTCTGCAATTCTCCTCAAGTCATCTTACCTTCTGAGATCAAATTCCTTTTATGTGTCTGATAACTCTTTTGCAAGTAGGCTACTGTATTCCTGAATGTTTCATTTACTGGAATTGCATCTTGTGAATTGTATATAGAATAGAATCATAGAATAGTTAGGGTTGGAAAGGACCTCAAGACCATCTAGTTCCAACCCCCCTGCCATGGGCAGGGACA
>JAOEHX010031094.1:0-14133 GCA_025448015.1 Bolborhynchus lineola
GGCCGCCGCTGCCCCGGGGGGTCGGGGGTCCCTCGGGGGTCCCTCGGGGGTCCCTCGGGGTCGCTCGGGGGTCGCACGGCGGTCGCACGGCGTTCAGGCACTGGGGGCAGCGGAGAAACGCGCTGCGCGGTCTGTGTGGCTCCAGCCGGGCGCTGCCGTTTACCGGGGGCGGGGGGATGCAGCCCCCTTCAGCCGGGTGGGGTGGGGTGTTCGGAGGAGTCGCTGCCCTCGGCGGTTCAGGGACACGCGCGGGGGAGCCCCCGGAGGGGGTGCGAGGTCCTGCGAGTTGCCACACGCAGGGGGAGCCCCGCATCAGGAGGGAGCTCACGAGGCCCTGTGGGCTGTGAGCTGAGCGCGGGCCATTGGTGATCCCTGACAGCAGAGGAGGTGACCTGCACCCCGGGCTGGGTGAGGAAAAGCGTTACTGTTGGGTTGAGGGAGGGGAGCCCTGCCCTCAGCACCGGGTGATCTGTGAGCTCCCCGCCACCAGGACATGGGCTTACTGAAGGAGGTCCGCAGAGTGGAGGGCCTTGAGTATGGTTGAGAGACTGGAGCATGTGATGTGATGAGGGATGCTGGGAGAGCTGGGACTGTGCAGCTTGTAGGGGTCTGGGGAGGATCTTTTCGATGTATGTAAGTACCTCATAGGGGAGTGTAAAGATGAAGTCAGACTCTTCTCAGTAGGGCCTGCTGACAATACAAGAGGCAATGGGACCAAGCTGAAATGTGAAAAAGTCAGCTTAAACACGAGAAAACGCTTTTCTGCTCAGGGGGTGGTCAGGCTGTGGAACAAGCAGTCAGGCAGGTTGTGAGGTCCCCTCCAACTGACTGAGGACCTGAGCAGCCCCTGTAAGTGACTCTTTGGTAAGCAGAGTGTTGGTCTAGAAGGTCTCCAGAGGTCCCTGCCAAACTCTGCCATGCTGTGGCTCGGTGATTGTTCCCCTGTGGTCTGGGCTGTTCGGTACCTTCCCATTTGCTTACCCCAAGGGGAACTTGGTAGGCATGAGTTTGGCAGTTTTAAAACATTGCCCACTGTGTTGTGGTATGCGGTGACTTGCAAAGCTATTTCATAGTCAAGGTTAGTTTAACAAAGAGCTTTTTAATCATTTGAATATTATAGTAATATGTTGTAGATACAACATGTATATGTATAGCAATATGATAGCAATAGTGTATTAAAAAAGCCCATAGAAGATGCTGTGAAAGAAAATTGGTACGTGATGAGCAGCAATGTTCCTTAGTTATGCTGAGTTGTCATGATCCAGATATTCAAGTCCCCAATTCTGAACTTCTCCATCTGTAAGCTACTAGGAAGTAAATTAACTATCCCAGCAGAAATCAGGATGCCTGGGGAGTGTATAGTTCCTGGAATCATTGCTAATCACTCTTCTAATTCAATCAATCTACTATAAAACTTGAATAAGGACTAACTGTTTTTAAGCAGTGGGAGAAATAGGAAAAGCCCAAACAAGGAAATCCTGCAAAACATGGGAATCTTCTCTTTGCCCTCAGACTTCCTCAGTTGAATCGGTAGCTAGAGACAGTACATTCTGTCACCAAGATGAGGTTTTGTTTCTAGTTCATTTGCATGATTCAGCATTTTTGATTGTCAGTAGTTTTATGGTAACCTGCCACAGGAATAAATTAAGTTTAATTTGCCGAGGTAAATTCAGATGTGAAACAACTGGTGTATCTCATGAGTGTGCAAGGTTGAATGTTTATATGGTTGTTATAGCTAAGGGAAGTTCTGTTACCTGTTTGAATGGGTGGATTGAAATTCATGGGCATGCTTCTGGGAGGGGTGCTGAAGTTGCACAGGAAAAGAAGAAAGTTCCCAAGATCTTGCTGTATATTTTTCCTATGTGGTTTTTCCCTCAATTATCATTTTTTTAAAATCCAAATAGTTATTCACATTAGATTTCTATTTAACCAGCAGAAGACACAGATTTCATTTGAAAGAATTTGTTTACTCCTCAACTAACTGCTTGTTTTGGCTGGAGGCACCTCCCAGCCAGCTCTGCAGGTAGCTCTGCAAAGCAGTAGCCTCAAAGATGTGTGCTCAGGGAGTATTCCTTCTGCTACAGTAGCAGTCTATGGAGTCCAGCTCAATCTGCAGCCTTTTAAACACTGCGTTTCTCATGTTTATGTACAGTCCCACTCACAAGAGCATTTAAAGGTGTGCTTACTTGAGTATCTCAATGCAGTGAAAACTGTGGTTGAGTACTTTGCAGAAATGGGCTCTCCATGACCTGATTCTCAAAGGTGCTGAGCACATGGATCCCTGTGAGGTCAGGGAATGCTGCTGGACCTTCACTGCTTGGAAATGGGAATGAAATATGGTTTTATGAACTTGGGGTTCACCCTCATATGGTTGTAAAACCTGAGCCCTGCTTTTAAGGATGCAAGAAAAGAAGAGAATCTATTTTGAATATTCAAGGGAAAAAATCCTTGAAAGATGCCCAGGGAAGTTGTGAATGCTCCTTCCCTGGCAGTGTTCAAGGCCAGGTTGGACAGAGCCTTGGGTGACATGGTTTAGTGGGAGATGACCCTGCCCATCCCTTAGATGATCTTAAGGTCCTTTCCAACCCTGACTATTCTATGATTCTATGATATTTTGATTATTTTAATAGGAAACTTTGTCTTTTGATATGTACTGCTACCCATGATTCCTACTCATCAGGAACATATTTATTTTGGTTGTATTGTGACACACTAGGCAGAAGTGTGTTCTTCCAGTTAAAACTGATTTGTTATCTAGGCACGGAAGGTCCTGGTGTCAGTGTCTCAGAAGAGAGACAGAGTCCTGCTGAGAGCAGTAGCGTATCTGTCATCTATAATCCTTATGCTTCCCTTTCTATTGAACAACAAAGACAAAAGCTGCCTATTTTTAAGGTAAAGAAGTTCTTTTGGGTATATTAAGTCTGTTATATGATGTCTATCTCTTATGCCTTTTTTGAAAAAGCAATATAGAATCACTTTAGAACATACAGTAATAATTTTATGACCTTGATGTCTTTATTTATTGGAATTGATTGTCCTGGTTGACAGCTGTTACAGACAATTTTACAGGCTGTGTTATTTACAGTATGTTCTGTATGTCACTTATGGATTTCTAAAGGGCTGTTTAGCTTTTGTCGGTAAATCTTGTAAAATGAATTCACTGTCTCTGCCTGATATGTAAATATTGTCATTAATTAATTTCTTATTTTTGGACACATCTGGTTTTGATACTTTAATGTCATCTTCTGTTTCAGCTAAGAAATCACATCCTTTATCTAGTGGAGAGCTATCAAACTTTGGTGCTTATTGGGGAAACAGGTTGTGGGAAATCAACCCAGATTCCACAAGTAAGTATCTGTTTAACTTGGTAAAATCAGGTGTTCCCTTGGGGGATTTTACATGAAATGTTAAACCAGCAACCCAGAGCTGCACTGTGAGAAGGGAAGTCCCCTGTGCTTGTTGTGTATGCGACGAAGGGTGAAGAAACAGAGGCAGCTGGTATGTCTGTAATGTAAAACCTTCTTCCACTACAGGAAAGGACTGGAGACAACACATAGTTTATTCTGGTACAAATAGTGGTCACTGTGCTACAGTAGATGTTGATAATCAGTAATGTTTAAAATTTTGTTTAAAAATACGTTTTTAAGTAGGGAAATAAAGTACACTTTTCTTAGGAGCTTTCCTGTTGGAAATTTTTGGAATGTTGTATTTTTCACAGATTTGCAAAATTTTCGCATTTGTGAAGGGAATGTAGAAAGTCTGAGAATGTTTCAAAGTTGGTTCTTGAGTAACTTGGAAAATTGCAGACGAGTGATGAATGTCATCTGCATCAGTGTGACTGCAGGACCTGTGCTGCTTAGCTTTTTTTTCTTCAATGGATTATAAAATAAAGAAGAGAAAAACGAACAAGTTAAAAAATACTAAAGACTGAACAAACTGCTCTTAGGTGCTTTCTGAAAGTATATGTGTTTATGAGATTGTATTATACTGTATTACTTCTAATGGTGAGATTAATAATGCGCAAAATCTCTTAAGTAACTGATTTGCCTGAGGACGTGCATCAGATGGTGTCAGAACCAGCAAAAAGCACATAGTGCGGAGACTAACACCTCACTGCAGTCACAGCATGACCAGTTCATTTCTTACCCTCAGTATTTGTTTGCAGTACCTAGCAGAAGCTGGCTGGGCAGCTGAAGGAAGAGTTGTTGGAGTGACGCAGCCTCGTCGGGTTGCTGCTGTTTCAGTGAGTTTCTCCATGTCCTTATTTTCCCAGTTTAATGTCATTATAACGTCCAGTTATAGCAGGAATGGTGCTGGTGTGTGCTCCTGAATGGGTAGATACTTCCTTCCTCACAGAATTGCTGGTACTGTATGCTGAATTCAACTAGATTAGTAGGTCTTGCCAAAAATTCCAAGTCCAGAATTACAGATGTGGAAGCTTTGAAAAAAAATCGTGTGGAATCAGCAGAACTGTGTATGAAAGTTAGACCTGTGCAGGTCTGTGATTGATTCTGGACTAGAACGGGGTGTGAACCTTAACTTTTTCACAAAGTAAAGTAGTGATGTAAATCTGTGTACAGTAACATTGCTGTTGAAAGAAAGAGGAGGTTGTGTGCCTCTTTCTAGGAATTCACACCAAAGTTTTTTGAATCTCTTTTCTGTATTTTTTTTTTTGTTGTAGGTTTTTGTTTGTGAGTTTGTTTTGGTTTGTTTTTTTTCTTATAAGAATGTCATGGAATATAAACAACAGTTTTATTGTGAGAACTCTTTTACTGCATAAATAGATATATATCTTTTCCTATATAGACATATATACATAGGATGTCTGGGAAAGCATAATGTCAGCTAGATTTACTACAAGAAGAAGAAGAGGGGATGCCGAGGGCAGCAACTTGTACTCTCGGGTAATAAAGAATAAGTATAAAAAAAAGTCAGGACAGAAAACATCCAGTGCTCCTTGTTTTCATACCTGCTGCCAAACACTGACTTGGTGGGCTGAAGTTTCTGCTGTGGCATTCCTTATACAGAAAACTGCGGTGCAGTTTTGTAACCCTCATTTTGCTTGTTCTTTGTAGCGTGTTTAAGTGTACCTGCAGCAAATCAGCTTATGCCTTCCATGAAAATGTGGTAGACTGAGCAGCTGTACAGCTTGCCCTTTCATCTCATCCAGTATTTGCTGATCGTATCCAACATGGAGGAGGAAATAGCAGTGATCTGCATCTTGTCCTTTGGGCAGTCTGCCTGCAGTGTCCTCCCTTTTCTCCTTCACAAAACATCCAGCTGACAGTGCATGGTTCTACAGGAGATGTTGTGTATGCTGCAATGTTTTCTCACAGCAGACTTTGTTCTCTTTTCCCTTTCATGTCTTAACACATTATTTTTAAGCCTGAAATAAAAGATTACTTAAGCAGGGCTTAGAATATAGACACAGTAGGATTTTCCTTTGAAATGCTGTTGCAAACTGCATGGACTGTATGGCTCTTACAGGGAGATGAGAGATACAGTTTATGATTGCTTTGCCTTGAATTGAAAGTGATCTTTTATTTTAAGAGGCGTGCTAACCTGCTTTCTTAACTAGACTATGGGGGGGGAGTGTCAGAAGTAAAGAAGTTTTTGCAGAGGCATAAGGCACAGTTTAGAAATTCCTGAACTTCTGCTTGGATTACCCAGGCTGACAATTATCCTGGATACTTGTGCTGAAAGTGACAGTGTGATAAGATTCTAAGTGAAATCGTGAATTCACTGCCTGTGGGTATGGTTTAGAATGTCACGCAAATGACTGAAAGTAGCTTGCCCTTGGAATTCTACTTGGACTAATATATGTATTGTGGAGTTTTATTGTGCTGTTAGGTATTAAATGTCTTAGTAGCTTGCTGAAACCATGGCCTGATAATATATTCTGTAGAATAAGTCTAAATAACTCAAGATTTTTAGCTAAAGAAGCTATTGGCTTGAAACTGGTCCAGGGTAGTACTGTCGCTTCTTTTAATTATTCTGCCAGTTCTCTGTTTCCTGCATAGAAAATTCTCTATTATTAAAAGTACAGTAGCATATTTATTAAAAAAAAAAAAAAACCAAAAAAAAACCAACCCAAAAAGGAAGTCTGGGTAAGTTCAGGGACAAATCAGCTTACCTGGTAACTTCTTTCTGTATGCCAAATCCCTGCATTCATTCCCTTTTTGCATGCTGACTGTGTTCTTAAATTGCACTCCCACAACTGCTTGTAGGTGGTCCTTTCTCAGCATTGTGACTGGTGGAGTGGCTGCCTTTGTAGGTCTGTCAGAGTGCTTATCACAGAAAGGTGCCTCTATGGCTTTCCTGGTTAGAAGCAGCTTAAAACATTTACTAAGTTACAGTAAAATATTTTGAAGCATTTACCAATTGTATGTTTGGTATGCACTGTTTATGTCAAACAGAATTTTGTGTTAGAATGAGAACAAATAATTCTTTGCAAGCATCAGCTCTGTTTCTTGTCTTGGTGCCAATTCCCTACAAAATAATGATACAGTGAAGAACTGTGCTGTGAGCTGATTTTTGTTTGTAAGAATCTTTTTTTCTCAGATTGCAGGCAGAGTTGCTGATGAAAGAGGTGCAGTGTTGGGGCATGAAGTTGGATATTGTATTCGGTTTGATGACTGCACAGATCCACAAGCTACAAGAATTAAGGTGAAACATGAACAGTGTGTGGTTACTCTGAAAGGGTTAGCTGAAACTGGCCGAGTACTTTTACAAAATTAATGAGAACCTTATGATGCCCAGTAAAGGGAATACATACATTGCAGTTTTCCAGGTGGATATTCTGAAAGTGTGCTTGGAAAGGCTGTGGCTATCCAAACCTTACTAAAGTGTGTATGTGTTCTTTTCTGCTAGATTGGCAGCCACCACTGTGAAATTAAAGGGGATTTTCAAGGGAGATGTGACCAGATGTTGGTACAGTGCTAGTGTGACCTGATGTGTCACACAGAGTCATAGGGAAAGGCTGCAGTGAGTCACAGCTGAAGTATCCTCACCACCCTAAAAATAGATTTTGGTTAAAAGCACAGATAAAACGTGAGATGAGTAGCTTGAGTGCAATGTGATGTGGATTCAGTAGTGAGCTTTGCAGCTGTTCTTCAGTGCTGTGAGCAATATTAATGTTGCTTGTGTTGGTACAGATGAGAGTTTGCTTATGCTGGAACAGCAATAATGATGAATGAGACAATTTACTTAGAATTTTGATTTCTGAAGCTAGTAGTCCTTTTAAAAGCAGAAGAACTGGAGATGCTTGTTCATGAAATGCAGCTGAAATCTTCAGGGTTTTTTTTGGATTTGGGTTTGGGGTTTTTTTGGGTTATTTTTTTTGGTGGGTGTTTTTTTTATTTATTTTTTTGGTTGAGTGTGATGATTAATCATTTGGAGTTGGAAATCTGGAGGTTTTCACCTTGCACACTAGTTCTTGCCTAGTTCAAAGCCGCATTTGGAATCCCAGGTCAAACTATTGATGACTACATAAAGCTGGTTGGGTTTCCATGGGCTAGTAGGAAGTATTAAATTTAAATGTTGCATTTCATTGGCATGTGAAGGTTTGTGTTCTGGTCAGATATTACATGGTCTACTTTGAGAGGGTCAATATTGCATTGACATGAGGGATGTTACTGGTAGAGCTGATTTAGCTATGTTATAGACAACAGTGAAGGAACTTCTATTGCCATGTTCCAGGGCTGTCAACCTGTTATTTTATCGTATTTTTTAATACAAAAATAGTTTAAATACTGATTAGAAACCAGTCAATCTGATCACCTCTGGGTTAGCATTCAGAAATACAGTAAGCTGGGAGGAAACAGAGACATGACACCTGACCCAAAGTAACCAAAGGGGTGTTCCATACCACAGCACGTCATGGCCAGTATAGAAACTGAGGGGAGTTGCTCAGAAGGCCTAGATCGCTGCTCAGTTTGGGTTGGGTGTCGGTCGATGAGTACTGAGCAATTGTACTGTGCATCACTTGTGTTTACTGTTTTTTTTTTTTTCCTTTCCCCTTTTAGTTTCATATTCTCTCCCCTTGTTTTTTCCCTTATCATTATTATTATTAGTGGTAATAGTAGTATTTTTGCATTATACTTTAGTCACTGGGCTGTTCTTATCTCAGCCTGTGGGGTTTACATTCTTTGGATTCTCCTTCCCGTTCCTCCAGGAGTGAGGAGGGAACAAGAGGGGAAGTGAGCGCATGGCTCTGTGGTTCTGAGTTACTAGCTGGGCTTAAACCATGAAAAGAATCTATAAAAATCAACATGGCTAATTAAGACTACTTGGTGGGTTTTGTTTACATTTTTCTTTGTGTTCACTTTTAGTTTCTAACTGATGGTATGCTGGTGAGGGAGATGATGGCTGATCCTTTATTAACAAGATACAGGTAAGGAACCATGGAATGAATGCTTGCTGAAGTGTAATTTGATAAACAACTGATACATATTTTTTTTTAGGCTGAGTTATTGTTATTATAAATTAAATACCAAAAGATGTGAAAATTACTTTAGGAATTTAACTACTTGATGTTGTAAAGACTTAGAAAATCAGTTGATCATTGCAACACCAGACTCAGCAAGATTTGCTGCTGTGGTTTTGGAACAAAAGCTGAATGGGCTTTAAGGCATCTGAAGAATTGTTTAATTTACTCATTTTAAATTAACTTTCTTTCTGATGCCAATCAAATTAAAAAAAAAAAAAATCACCAACAAAAGCAGGCATATTCCAGTATGCAAATAAGCTGTGCAGTGCAGTAAAGCCAGACCCTTTTTTTCTACTCTTTTCCAAAAGCTAGACAGAGTAAAGAACAGTATATATGGGCCATGTTATCTACATTTTTCTCCCTACCTTGTTCTGTGATATTTTTAGCTTCCACAGTTTTCTAAGTGGATATGCACAGTAATAGTCCTGTAGGAGATTTCAAATGTTGATATTTCTGGAAGATGAGAAGACACTGATTCTAGTGTCAGTCATCAAGCCATTTCTGAAATCTTAATCTTTCTGCTTTATTCACAGTGTCCTCATGCTGGATGAAGCCCATGAAAGGACTCTTTATACAGATATTGCCATTGGCTTACTGAGAAAGGTTATTTATTTTTAATGTTCTCTGTAACTGTTTTCATTTTCATCCTTTTTGTTAAACCTCTGATCCTGGTGGCTGATTAGTGAATTTGAGAGAGGGTGATTTCTCAAAGCCTTTTGAGAGGGGGTGATTTCTGATTCCTTACTATCCTAGAGCCTGTTGTACATGCCCAACTATTTACTGTAGACATTTGTCACTCAGGATCTTTGTGTTTCCTCCCTCCCATGCTGAAATGTCTCCTTATTAGCAGAAAGGTGGTCTTCATTCTGCTGCTGCTGATCATGTGAAGTGATCTCATAAGGGGTTATTGTTGAATTTCAGCCTAGTGATGATCTGACTCCTACCGGAAATGAAGTGTTAACAATAATGATTACAGGCTGAAGGCCCTTAAAATGAATATATAAACCTCCAGCCATCAGGCTATTAGATCTGTGGAGCGATGAGTGTGCTTCAGTTCCTCAGTTGTTTTGTATTGTCAAAATATTTTTAAGGAGAAGTTATTGGTAATCTTGGTTTTAGCCTTACATCTCAGAAGATAGTTTTTACTCCTGATGTTCTTGGTCTGTATCCTAGATTCAGAAGAAGCGTGGGGATCTTCGACTGATTGTGGCATCAGCTACCTTGGATGCAGAGGTATAGCTCCAGTGTGGTTTGAAATGAAGCGACCTTAAGTGGCAACTCCACTTTTATATAAATGCATATGTATATATGTTTATTCTCTGTGAGGCTTGCTTCTTGTGAAATGTTACTGCTCTTTGAGTGGTGAAGAAGAGAGGAAAACAAAAGTCTGCAGTAGTTAGGTTGCTGCATTTGGTTTTCTTTTTGTGTTAGCAAACTTTTTTAGAAGTGAATTTAAATATGAATCTGCTTTTCATATATTGATGTCTCCTCTTCTTTTCTTCGCCCTCCTTCCCCCATTCCTTCCACCCTCCGTTGGTATTGTTGCATGAAAAGATGTTCACTTGGCTTAATCTAGTGTAGTAAGAGATATTGGTTTTGCTCTGTTTGGCTGATGGCAATAATTTGAGACAGCCATAGGCCACTAAAAATGAGTGATAAATGAGTAGATTCAATGTCAGTGGGATCCTACTAGTTCCACTGATTGACTTGTGGCCTGTGGAAACTTACGTAACTTACTAGAAATGTTGTTAATTTAATTTTGAGTAGGAACAGAAAACGTGCTCTTGTAGATCAGATCAGTGTTTCATCCAGCCCAGTTTTCTTTCTGGAGAAGCAGCAACAGTAGGAGATGCTGGTTAGGGAGAGTGTGGGAGCCTGTCCGGCTGCCATGGGTCTGTTCTCTGTGACCTGCCCCAGCACCTGCAAAGGTTGCAATAGAGACATTACACAGTGCATTCCTGCAGTTTCCTTCTAGTATGTGTTTATGGACCTGCTGTTTGTTAATCTGCTCTATGAAGCTGTAAATCTTCAGGACATCATGTGAGAGCAATTTTCGGAAGTTTGCCACCTGCTATGTAATGAAGTACTTTATTTAACTTCTTCCTTTTCTGCTTGTTTCATTGAGGACCTCCTGGTTCTATTAGTGTGGGATTTGCATTTTTTTTTTGTAACACAACAGTAACCATACCAGTTTTACGTTTACTTTATTTGTCACCTTTGATTCTGTGGACCTCAGCTGTGTGACTTTTCAAACTGCTGCTCCCCAAGCAGAGCCCCAACCTTTTCAGCTTCTCATAAGGCAGCTGCTCCATTTCCTTTATTGTGTTCTTTGCTTTTCCCTGTACTTTTCCTAACTCCCCTGTGTCCTTGGTGTTGTGTTGGGAGCCTGTGTGCACCACCAAAAGTGGAGGTGTGCTGAGATTTCCTTCAGTGCAAATATCATATGCCATAAATTTTTGATTATAAGCTCTGGTAGCACTTACACTGCTGTGTATTCTGTACATTAGAGACTGTTACAATACTCTGCCTTTGCAAAATTTTAACTGCCAAATATGCGTTTCCAATAGCTTACAGGTAATGTAAGAATAGTAAGAGCTATATGATTAGTATGACTATATTAAGGTTTGTTTAAATACAGAAAGTTTATGGTATCTCTGTAATGGTCATGAAAGTCAAGATTATGTAGTTCTTAACTTTTAATTCTTTTGCTATTGCGCATTTGAAATACTTTGTGGCAATAAAACAAAATTTATGAAGGTGTATCGCAGTGCAGAAGACAAAAACCTAAATCAGCCTAAGTGCTTTTACCAAGTGAGATGGTGGCGTTCAGTAAGAGCTGTAAAATGTACTTGCTCATCAAGAAATGGATGAGAATATGCAAGCCGTACCCAAAACTTTGAGGACCAGTCATTTCTAAGTTCTTCTTAGCTTTGACTTTGCTACTGTTCTAGATCCAGTAAGAAGTTATTATGTCTGCTTTGTCCAGCAGTATCAGTTCTTCTAAGTAACTTTATTACCTCTTTTTTTGATCTTTGCTTCTTGAAAGCAATAAACATGCAAGACTGTGTGTGCCAAGTGCCTTACGCCAGACAGGAGAGAAGGCAACAAACCCCAAATCTAAATTTTTTAAATTAGCACTGTCAAATTCATGACTGAAACACCTAGGTTGTAGTAATTGAACTGCTTCATGTCTTGAGGCTTGTCCCTTCATTCTTTGAAATATCAAACTGAAAGTGTTTCTTTTTATTTTAATGTAGAAATTCAAGAACTTCTTTAATCAAAATGATACCGGTGACCCCAGCAAAGATACCAGTGTGATCCTTACTGTGGAGGGGAGAACGTTTCCAGTGGACATCTTTTACATACAGAGGTGTGTTTGCTCTTGTCAGTGGTGCTTAGGAGGGCATGCAACTATAATATCATTTGGTCTATGTTAGAGCTTAGATGTTCCCAGAAGGTGTAACCTTCAATCTGGCAAACATTTGGTTATTGCTTATAGCAGCTGATGTGTTTCGAGACATGCTGTGGTAGAAAGGAAACAAACTAATTGCTGATTCCCAAGGATGCATCGTGAACTAAATGTGGTATGGCTGTTGTGTCATTTCCAAAAGCTAGCTTGCTCTTTGTTCCTTATGGAAATGACGAGCCTGTACCTATTTTTCTGCTAATGTCTCTCCTATTTTCTCTCCCTGTAGTCCTGTTCCAGACTATGTAAAATCAACTGTGGAAACTGCAATGAAAATTCACCAGATGGAGAATGATGGTGATATACTGGCATTTTTAACTGGCCAGGTACAGACATAAGCAATATTTTTGCTTTACAACACTGAATTGTCAACTTTGCAGAGTGGCCTGAGTCTCCTGCTTTCCTTATCTGTGCTTCTTTTAGTCACATTAAAGATGACAGACATTTTTACATTGGTGGGAGCAGAATTAGGCCAGTCACAAAGACTTGTAGAAAATGTATGGCCTGGATTTGTCAAAGCTAGTGATGAATAGTTTTTCCCATTTAATACTTTCAGCCTTGTTAATAAATAGAAGAGTGGGTGGGGGTTTGGTGCCAGTCACACCTGCGAAGTTGTTAAATTGATAGTGAGTCATTGCTAATAGTTAAGGCAAATGGAATTTACATTTGTTACATTAACATGACAGGCAAACAAATTGCTGTGAGATACAAATTTACTTGTCTTTTCCTCTCTATTTTTGTGCCTGTCAGCTCACTTTGCAGCTGAGGAGTAGCATATCATTTTTCCTTGAAGAAAGAGCTTCAACAACATCTTTCATATTTTCAAAAGAAAATTCTTCATCCTCGCTATTGATGTAATTTTTGGAAGAATGAATTAGGTATCTCAGGAGGCAATATCTGATCCTTTTATTGTCTGTGTTTAAGAGCGAGATGCCACAGTTGATCTCTATGATTAAGTGTAAGGTTGAGCAATAAGTGCTAATGAAGTTACTGTGTCATTCCTGATCAAGACCCGCAGCATTCTGCACTGTCAAAATAGATTGGCCTCACATTTTGCTCTCACAAGTTGAGATGGAGAGGAAAATATGCCTGCTTCCTCCTGAGCTTTGTTCAGTCCTTTCCTAGTGATTTTGCTCATGTATTTGTGGTGTGACATTGTCTCAAATAACAATGAACAAAAGTATTAATATGAATTTATTATGAATAGCAATTTATGTAAGAATATTACAAAATTAAGCTAGTCAAAAGATCCCAGGGTTTGAACAATTTGAACTATGGTATTTTGGTGCATTTTTTATATGTAGGTGACTGCTATGTGGTATGAAAGTGAAACCTCTCACATTCTGTCCCCTGTCACACTCTGGCTCTAGGAGGAAGTGGAGACTGTTGTTTCTATGCTCATAGAACAGGCTCGGGCCCTCTCTCGCACTGGAATGAAAAGACACCTCCGTGTTCTCCCGATGTATGCTGGGCTGCCTTCTCCTGAGCAGATGAAAGTGTTTGAGAGAGTTTCTCACAATGTCAGGAAGGTAAGGCTGCTGTGTATGTCTTAATTTCTACCACCCAGAGAGGTATCTGCATTACACAGACTGCTTATATCTGGTTCACATCATGAGACAATTGCAAACACTTACCAAAGGAGTCTTTCTGCATCACCTAACACTGCCTATCAGTTTTCAAACTGTGAACCAAGAGCATGTTCTCTGGCTTCTCTTACCACCTTTGATCAGTCTTAGACATGTTAATTCTAACTTCCCTGTTAACCTCATCAACTTTCAATTTTCAAGAGTCTTTGTGCAACCTTGTATTTGTCTGTGTCCAGTTATAGCTTCTTAATACTTTCAAGTCTTTTACCTGGTTTTATTTCTTTTTGTGGTCTAAGTGTATATGGCTGTTTTCCACCTGTAAAGGAAAAATTAGTGTTAGAGTGGGTAAGTGCTGTATTTTCATCCAAGAAACAAGTTAAAATTTGCTTGGTTTTAGTAGAAAAAAAGCCTTTTTTTTTTTTCCTTCTGACAGTCTGGTTCAGATATTTAATGTCACAGAACTATATAATTGGTCATGATTAATGCTTTCTGCTCAGGCAGAGCCTGTGTTGGGGCTCAGATTAGCCCACAGAATTACCCAGGGTTAACTTGTTATAATTTTGTTCATGCTGCAGACTAAAAAAGTAGAATTG
>JAOEHX010031094.1:14233-27556 GCA_025448015.1 Bolborhynchus lineola
TGCTGCAGACTAAAAAAGTAGAATTGTTCATCTGCTGTTGGAGAACGTTGAGTGTAAATAAACCACAGAACCACAGAATGCTTCTTTTCTCTCCAGGATATGACATTGGTCAATTAACTTCCAAGATTTACTCCTTAATTTCAGGTGATATAAGGCAGAGGTTTCTCTCTGTCATCTGGGAATGATTGTTTTTTAATATTTTAGGACATATGTGTAAGTGTATCTCTCCAGAGATACTGAACATGGGACACTTAACTTTCTTCTCCTCCTATCCCCTGCCTTGCTCCAGTGTGACAGGGAACAGCTAAGTAGAACTGAGAAGAAAGAAAATACTTGTTCTTACATAGTTTGCTAAATAAGAACACCTGATTTACAGTCAGTTAATGATTTTCCTCTGCAAAAACTACCAAGTTCTTCTTCTATGAAGAGAGAATAAATTTGAATAAGAGAATGATTATGAAGCTTTAAAAACTGGGCTATTTCAAGCTGACAGGTCTGTCTGCTGCATTACTGTGTCCTTTTGTACTCCAGAGCATGTTTACTGGAACTGTCTCTTAATGAGATCTTTCTCATGACTTGTATTTGTGTCCTGGTGCACTGATGCAAGGCCTCGATGGTGTAATTGAGACTGGGGAGTTCACCATATCCTCACTGTGTCTGTCTGTAGGTGGTAGTTGCCACCAACGTTGCAGAGACCTCCATCACGGTTCATGGAATCGTATTCGTAATTGATTGTGGGTTTGTGAAGCTTCGTGCCTATAACCCCAAAACAGCCATTGAATGTCTTGTGGTGGTTCCAGTCTCTAAGGCTTCAGCTAATCAGAGAGCAGGACGTGCAGGACGCAACCGCTCTGGTAAATGTTACAGGCTTTATACAGGTCAGTAATCTGATATGTAGGGAAGATGAACTTGCTGATGTGACTTCCATTTTGCTTTACAGTGGTTTTAGTGTTAGATAAAGAACAAAACTGTGTTTTTTTCTTTCAGCAATAGATAGGAGAATGATAAAAGATGCGCAAGAGAGTCCAGAGGAGGCCACAAAGATGCTCCAGGGGCTGGAGCAGCTCTACTCTGGAGCCAGGCTGAGAGAGCTCGGCTGGTTCAGCCTGGAGAAAAGAAGGCTCCTTAAAAGGTGACCTTAGAGCAGCTCCAGTGCCTAAAGGGGCACTGGCACAGGGTGTTCAGAGAAGCTGTGGCTGCCCCATCCCTGGCAGTGTTCAAGGCCAGGTTGGATGTGCTTGGAGCAAGCTGCTCCCGTGGAAGGTGTCCCTGTCCGTGGCAGGGGGTTGGAACTGGATGGGCTCTAAGGTCCCTTCTACCCCAAACCAGCCTGTGATTCTATGTTTCTAATAAAAGGACTGCTGGAGCTGCTGCTGCAGATTTCTGTGAAGAACATTTCAAATAGAAGTACAGGTGGGACAACTGCAGAATCAGTGGTGTAGCCAAAACCATTGAATTTTCTGTTTAAAAGAAATTATCTTAAAAATACAGTAATTGGAGAAAGATCATCCTTGAGTTAGAGTTCTTTTAACACCTGTTAATTCATACTTGATAATTTTAACTGGAAACAGATATGATTCTGTCTTCTTGACTGTACAGGGTGGGAGTTGAAACTCAGTCCTGAATGGCTTTGTTTTCTCCCATTACAGAGGAGGACTTTGAAAAGTTGCCCAAGTCCACTGTTCCTGAGATGCAGCGCAGTAACCTTGCACCTGTCATCTTGCAGCTGAAGGCTTTGGGAATTGACAATGTGCTCAGGTTCCCCTTTCTTTCGGTAAGCCCTAGGCTGTAAAGTCTGTCATCTTTCCTTACTTGGAAAATCAGTAGATGACTTGTTGGTAACGCACAGAACCATTGCCCTGTTAATTTAGAATGCGTAACTCGTTGTCAGCTTTGGGCATTGGGAATCAACTAGTGCAAGTAATGTGTGTGACAACTTACTTAGAAACAGCAACTGTTTGTATTCTAGAGATTGCTGTTCAAAGTATTGGCAAGTTGAGAAAGGCCTAGAAAGGCAAACTGAGATTCTGCAAACTGTAGTTTCATTGTACTGAATTTATGGAAAAAAAAGGGGGAAGGGAAAAGATATCTAGGGAACTAAACCAGTGCTTGTCTGTTTTGTTAAAAAGAGCAGTATCAAGTTTTAGATTCACTTTCTGTAAAGTTTCTAGCTACTCTTGTATTGATGTGGAAAACTCACATGGTGGCATTAGAAGAGCAAGTTAAGCAGTTGTTCTGATCTGACAGTGGTGAGCCTGTTGAGGTGGTTTTGACTCGCAGCACTGCAGTCAGTGAAAGGGTGAAAGGAAGAGACTGAGACCTCTTTCCTCACTATGCAGGAGTAGAAAGATAGGTAGTTAGAACTTCAGGAATTTGTAGAAGAGGAAGGCCTAAGAATTTCTGTGATAACTCGTGTGTTCTATCATGATAACTTTAAATAATTCTTTTTTCCCCGCAGCCACCTCCTGCCCAGTCAATGGTGCAAGCTTTAGAATTGCTGTATGCTTTAGGAGGTGAGACTATCATGCTTTGCTTTATTTATAGTTGAGTTACATGAGTTATAAAAAAAGCATGTTAATTTGGATTTGGTGATTGGATGGACATTAATCTAACTTGCATTTGAGAGCTGTGCTTTGAGAAAGAGATAACACAGCCTTGACTGGTGGAAGCTTTTTGTTGTCATGTTTTTAAAGTGTACCTCAGTCTCCTCTGAACTTACTCTCTTTTCCTCCAGTTGTTTCAGACAGGTAAGCAAGCAAAAGGCAACAGTAACTTTCTGGGAGCAACTGTAAATGTATTTCATAGAACATAAACTACAAATGAATTGTTTAGATTGGGCAAACATATTTTATAGCTATTATCTGTGTATTTCCTTGCACCTTCATGGGAGGAACCAGCTATTTATCTTTGGTAGGAACAGGGCTCTGAGCTGGTGAGGGTGTTGGTGTGGTTCTCATAGGCAGATCCTCTGTGTTTCTTCAGGCCTTACAGGGGGTGGGAACTGGATAAGTTTTAGGGTCCCTTCCAACCCAAACTGTTCTAGGATTCTATGAGTTAGTAATCACAGCTTGTTCTCAAATTCAGTAGAGAGTCTGAACCATGTTCTTAGTCATACGGTTTGGTGTTAGGTAGTCCTGCAAGGAGCAGGGAGCCTGACTCAGTGGTTCTTAAGGTTGAGTACCTTCCAACTTTAGGTATTCTATGACTGTAAAAGTGTTAATTTCTGTTTTATTCATTATGCTGCTGTTGGGTACCTGTAACACTCAAGTCACACTGTAGTAATATTTTTACACACAGTTTTTGATTCCTTTTTGTTGTGAGTGGAATGAATGCTGCCTGATTTTGTTTATAGGAAGGGCTATTATATTGTAGGGGTATTTGACAGCTATTTAATCTTTCTGAATGCAGCGAACTTGAACAAATGAACTTGACACAAGAAGAAGTAATCAAAATGAAACAATTTGACTCTAACTCAATGTTTGTGGTTAACTCAAAATTAACAATATTTGCCCCATAATATAAACGTAAAGAAAAGGGTAGTGTGAAGGAGACTGTGTAAACTTTGGAAGCATTGAGAGGTTTGTGACTATTTTGACATCACTTAGAAATGCTGTGTTGTAACTTGTGGCGGTCTGCTGTCTTATTCTCATGGACCTGTTATTCTCTGCTTGGCCATGATTTTGCTCTGTGCTGATTCAGTTCCATCTTGCAAAGGAGGGTTTTGCTTCAGGCACTCGGTTCTTGGCAACCTTTCCAAGCTTGGAACAAGGACCTTCACAGTGGCTCAGAAGCATGTTGCAAGGATGAATTCACAGCCAAAACCACCTGGGGAGATGGAGAGGGAAGGTCAAAAAACTTACTGATTAGCTGTTTGATGTTTTGGCAAGAGTGTTATTATGCTCATGGTAACTTCACAGAGCTGTACAGAGCTGTTACTCTCTTGGCTGCCTAGCTTTTGTAGCAAAGCAGAGGAATGCTGATTAAGATGTAAAGAAATGTGTGTGATGTTTCAGATTCACCCTTAAACATTGCTGAAGTTTAAGGTGTTAGGTGGTTTGTTATGAAGATTTTCTATAAATTGCAGAGGTGAAGCTGCCCAAGCATTTGCAGCTGCAGTAAGGATTACGTTTCTCTTATGCAAGTGTGAACCTGTATTTCAACACTTGCATAGTAATTGCATGCAAATGTGCAGTTTAAGGTCAGGACCCTACTGTGCCAGTGCCAACAGAAAAGCAGATGCTCTTCAGGTTGAGATAGTTCTGTTGAATAAACACATCACTGTTTTTAGACTGATTATTTTTACAGTGATAGAAACTGATTACATCAGGAGTATCTCTTCTCAGCCTTCTTTGATGCTTTGAAAGTCTGAATTGTCAGTTGGAGTTTATTGTTTTTAGGCATAATTTAGGAAGTAAATAAGCAGGTAGAAAATGAATTTATGTTTAGCTTTACTTCAGATCCAAGGTTTTGTTGAAGATCTGTTTGTAAGTTGTCACCTATTGGAAACAGCCACTCTACCTAAAAATAAAGTGTTTTAATCCCTCAGCCTGTAACATACTAGTACTGCAGTACGTAAATAGTTTCTTCTGAGCATCTTCTGTAAAAACCTGTGCAGTATCTTTTTTCTAAGATCTCCAATTTCTTCTATAGATACAATAAAGTGACTACTTCCAGGATGATTTCAAGGCAACTTTTACCTGTTCCGAACAGGCTTAATCCATTGCAGGCTTAGCTACAAAGACATATGTGTGTGAGCAAAACTACATTGAGATTTATAAGATTAAGCAGAAGCCAAAAAATTCTGGCTTGCTACATGTGTATAAAGTTAAAAACATGGTAATTTATCCTTTTTGCTAGTAGTAATGCAGTTACCCTTCTGTAGATGAAAGACTGCATATTCTAAGATATTAATTGTGGTAGCACTTAAACCTCTCATATTGCACTGGTTAAGTGAAAGCTATCAGACCTTCATTTTTGCGGTGTGTGTGACTTGGTTTTTATATTACTTCATCATTTCACACAAGCTGCCTTTTGTACCTGTTTCTGGGGAAAATATTGTGACATTATATGAAAGGCCTATTAGGTTTGGTTGGATAGTGTAAGGGTGCGGCAAGTGAAGTACTACGTTGCCATAATAAGTGAGAGGATAGCATATCAAATAATAAATATTTGATAGAGGTATCTGTGGTTTTAGATATGCTGACATGAGTTATAAAAGATCGCATTCCTTGACTTGATCTGTGATTTTGCTTTTCTCTGGGAAGCAGAGCTGAAGTACAACTATGGAGGTTTTGGCACCACAGTTTGACAAATAATGTTTATATAATGCATGGGCCACAGTTGTGTTTCCTCAGTCCTCTCTGCTGAGGTTACTTATGCAATGGGTAGTGCCCTGAAGTCCTGTTCATGGTCTCTCATTCATCCCAACTGTAGGTTTTCTTTTGTGCTCTGCCTCCTTGTTGTACCTCATACAACTTGGTTGACTTACAGTTTTCTTTTGCAGTTCTTACTCTTTGCTGCCTTTCATAGTGAGCTCTTCTTGCTGTTTTTGTTAATTCTATTTCCTATGTCCTCTTGCAAAGAAATGTTTTTTCCATTTAAATCATTCCCTGAAATTTCAGCACAGTGGTCTGAGTTGAAATAGGACCTAGTGGCTTGCTTGGGTAAACCCTACTGCAGGTGTTTGACCATAGGAAGCTACACAACTAAAATTTTAAATGTGCAGGGTTGCTCAGTGATAGCTGGGAATCAAAAAGCAAGCTGTCGTGCCTATCTCCTATCCCAACTCCAGTAAAAAGGTTACAGGTTGAATGTGTCTGACAGTTCAGTTACTGATGCATGGGGCAGACTAAACTGTAGGCAGTCTTCATCAGCTGCACATCTCTAGTTTAGATTATATTAAAGTTAAAATAATTTCCTCCATGAGCTTAGCAGATGTGACTCAGAAAAATTATGCCCTACCCCACCACCCCATCACTGCTTCCCCTTTCTACATTTGTGCCTGTTCTATACCTGTGCCTTTTTTTATTCTCATGAGGGATTCTTTCTGCTTCCCATCCGCATGACCAAAGATGTAGCAAAATACTTAAATAGGAGATGCGTAAGTCTTAACAGCTGATAGGCACTCTGGACATTGCATTGACTTTGACTGCAGATTTGCTAAGTCTTTGGCAGTAACAATGGAATTTGGTCAAAATGAAGAAACTTGTGTGTTCAAGTATGTTTGAAAAAAGCCAAAACAATCCAATGACCCATGGCAGAATAAATGGATATTAAGGAGTGCCTTAAATCTTAGTTTAATATATATTCAGCACCTCTTAGGTGCATTTGGTATATTTTAGCTTGTAATTTTTGCTTTTTAGTACATATTAAATCCTTAAAGAAGATTTTCTATGCTCTTTTGCTTGTATCATTGCTACACTGATTAATGTCCTGCAGGTTTGGATATGCACTGTCGTTTAACAGAGCCTCTTGGAATGAGAATAGCAGAGTTTCCTTTGAATCCTATGTTTGCAAAGATGCTTCTGGAATCAGGTAGGAGAAAAGAAATCTGATTTTATTCTTAGTCTTGTGATGAGGAGAGGACACTGCCACTTGTAATGGTAGTGTAATACTAGACATTTGCTAAATTTGAAACAAACTGTATGTTTCATCTTGATGTGGTGTTTAGTGATAAAAATTGGTTAAAGTTGTGGCTGTCTCTAATAAATCTAACACATTTGTCTCTAAAGTTTTCCATTAAAATACTCACTGTTAGCTAAAAAAATCCGTCAGTTCAGGTATTTTGGTTTTATGTATTATAAAAATATATTCTTCTTCTTTTCCTTTTTATTCTGTATGTGGGTAAGTTGAATGGAAGGTCATTTCCTTTACTGAATTTCTCCTCAGGAAATTTTGGCTGCTCCCAGGAGATTTTGACAATTGCTGCCATGATGCAGATCCAGAACATCTTTGTGATCCCTCCAAATCAAAAATCTCAGGCTGTAAGTTCAGTTGTCTCTCATTTTCTTTCGGTTAGTTCCACATTTCTGGAATTCTGCCAAGTCTGTTACAGATTGCATGTTTATATGAAAATAAAACAAGGTCTTGAACTGAACCTGTTGGTTATAGGTTAAAGAAGAAGCTGAATAACAGTGGGAACATCTGAGATCTTTGCTAGTGTTAAAAGCCTCCTTCTGAAGACTAGAAACATGAAAGTTTATAAGCCAATATTGCTCAGCATATGGGTGGTTTGCTAAAAATACCCAAACCTCCACAAGCACCACTTCATTTTAAGAACAAAGAAGAAAGTATTAGGATGTAGCAGGAGCCTCACTTTGACGCATCCTTCTCTTGGATTTTGAGGGTTCATTTTCAGTTCATTTTTCTAATTTCAGTTGTAGAAGTGCTCCTGAGTATAGGTGGGCTAGTAAAATATTGCTGTTGCCTAGAGGAGCTACCCTGTATGGTAAGAACTGCAACAGTCACCAGAAAATATGGACCTTAAGGGAACTGGTTTTTACAAAAATCAATTTGCTTATTAAAAACTATTTCCTCTTCTCTAGGCCAGGCGCCACAGAAAGTTTGCTGTGGAAGAAGGTGATCATCTCACTATGCTTAATGTCTATGAAGCCTTTGTCAAAGTAAGTCAGTTCAGGCGTATGTGGACTTGCAGGAATGCGAAGAACTTGAAGTGGTCTGATTGAATTTGGTTCTGATTCTGGAAGTTCTGGATACAGCTTCCTCAAAGCTGAGGACTTACCAAGTTTATTAAGTGATAATTCTACTTTAGGAGATATTCTGGTGGTCATATTTTGTCACAGACCTTCTGTAGTTCCTCTGAACAGGAAACAGAAGCAATTTGGTTTGGATACAGCACAGAAGTCTCATGGGCAGACAACTCTTGTTTTCAAGGAGATGGGGATTTTTGAAAGGGCCTTGGAAAAACAAGTATC
The DNA here is from genome assembly GCA_025448015.1 of Bolborhynchus lineola. Classification (NCBI taxonomy): domain Eukaryota; kingdom Metazoa; phylum Chordata; class Aves; order Psittaciformes; family Psittacidae; genus Bolborhynchus; species Bolborhynchus lineola. The sequence goes on from JAOEHX010031094.1 coordinate 22,168, forward strand.
CAGATTCCTAATGAAGTTCATATTCCCTCATCTTTTCTTTGGCTATATCTGAGTTTTACTAATTATAAACTGCATCTAAATCTAGCAGTCTTTTGTAAAAAAATTGCCTTGTAGATAATCATGTCCTCTACTTCATTGACCTTATGGATTTACCCATAGCTTTGACACCATCTCAGTACTTCTCTGTAAGCTTAGGTTTTACTCAACTGCTGTAAAGTGCTAGCCCGGTTTGGGAGATGTATATTTTGCTGGTATAAAACACTTCTATATTAATATGTTTGCAATATAACCACACAGGTGTTTAACTTCTCTCTCACCTGGCCCAAAGCAATCAGTCAGGCACCAACTGAAATATTGCCCTTTAAATTTTATATCTGCATAATTCTCTTAGAAATAGCCAAATGCAGAGAGAGGCTCTTGGAGGAAGTGCTGGCTTCTGGAAAAATAGTTCTTTGCACAGAGAAGACCAGTGAAAACTGTGTACTGAAAAAGTTGTTTACATTTTAAGGTTGAAAACAGACTACTTTGAGATGGTACATTTGTGTGTGAGAGAAAGGAATGACTGATGCTATTCTTTTCACCACATATGAAGAAACGAAGCACATCTGTTTGAAAATACCCCATAGTATTTGTTCTGCTGCTATTCAGAAGTTGTTTGAAATACGTTTTGTAGTTATTTGGGCTATATATCCTTGTTAATTTCTATGTAAATAGGTACTTTTCAGGGAAAACAACAATAAATATGTTGTAGGAGTCAGAAGAAAGGCAGAGCAAAGCTATGTGATTCAAAAAGATTAGGTTTTGTTTTGCTGATTGTATCTCATTGTAATTTTTCTATTCTTCTTACTGTGCAGCACAACAAGAGCTCTCAGTGGTGTCAGGAGCACTTTCTGAACTACAAAGGGCTTGTAAGAGCTTCTGTTGTAAGAGAGCAGCTGAAAAAGCTTCTCGTCCGCTTTAAAGTGCCAAAGAAGTCCAGTGAAGGTGAACATTGCTTTTAACCTGTTGACCCGTACATGGTGATTGTAGTCTCCCAAATTGACAGTCTCTTTGGGCTTTTCCTGTAACCTTTGAAGTCTTTTCTTCCTGTCCAGAAAATAAGGTTAACTAGAACCAATTTTTTCTCCTAAAAATGGCCACAGAAGAGCATTTTAGCCACTTTTTGCAATCAACATTTAGTCCGGTCTTTATTAGTTACATTTTCCAGCAAGAGATTATAGCCACAGATTATGTATCAAATGGACAGATTTACCAAAAGAATCATAAATAGATCACCCCATTCTCTCTTTTGGGTTTCCAATAAGCCATATTTCTAATATGTTCAAGATGTACAGTCACTGGGATCTGATTGCTGGCTGCACTGCATGCAAGGAGACCATGAGCAGTTCTGAGTACTTGTCTTTAACTGCTCTGAAAAATCAGAGGTTGATTTTTAGCTGTCACACAAGGTTGCTCTTAGGACTGTGAAACTATCTACAGGGAGACACCAGTGGCAACAGTAGATTTTTACATGGTAATCTTGATTTGCTGTGAAATTGAAGTCAAAGGAGATTGCAGCGCTTGTCTTCCTTCCAGCCTTTGTTATTAAAGCATGATGCATTGTAAAAAGTTATTTGAGAGGATTAAGTGGTATGTTAGGTATTTTTGCCATTCCATTGTCTCATTTTACAGGAAAATTTTTGTTTTCAGGTGATCCAGATCCTGTTTTGAGATGCATAGTTTCTGGATTCTTTGCAAATGCAGCTAAATTCCACTCTACTGGAGCTTACAGGTAAATATATATAGTTTCATTACAACTGTTGCTTAGTTGAAAAGCTCCTTTGACTGGATAGGTCTAAGTATAATCAACACAGAAGTGCTTCTTTGGACAATTGCAATAAGAAACACATGACAATTGACTTACTAAATATGTGAAGTTTTGTATTTTCAAACTGTTTTAGTGTTTATCTCTTCTCTTTGGCAAATCTAAAGTTGCTGATAGTGGGGAGCTGTTTCTAAGAGTAATTATATAGGAGTGTTATTGTAAGCAAGTACAGTGCAACAGCATTGTAGCACTTCGAGGTCACTCAGTAAAAGCCTGAAATGCTGCTTTTTCATTTTAATGTTGGTAGAACAGCTAGGATATTAAAATATCAATTGTTCCTTTGCGCAGGATTTAAGCCTGGTTTCATCTGTTCATTAAACAAAAATGGTTTTAATTTGCTCCAGTTCTTTCGTTATTGCCTTTATTAACACTCTTACTGGGGATGAAAGGAACCAGCTGTTAAGCAGTGAATACACGTACAGTCTGAAGTGGTGTTTTGCTTTCAAGGACTATCCGTGATGACCAGGAACTTCATATCCACCCCACTTCAGTGTTGTATGCCGAGAAACCTCCACGCTGGTAAGTTAAACCTGCTTTCATTTGTTTTGTGATCTTGGAAAGACAATTTCATCATCCAGATATTTTTGTGAATGACCTTTCCCTATCAGTTGAGGAATAGATGTAGAAGGTCATGGTTCCCCCATTGAGAATTCAATTGCTATTTCCTTTGCAACTTTTTGTAGGCCAAATAAATGAGGGAAACAGAGTGATATTTAGCTGCCAAAAAAATCTACATTGGTTGGAAAGCAGAGTCAGGTAACCCTGCTTCAATGGGCACCATATCTTGCACTACAGATTGCTCTTTGAGTAGTCTCTGTACCTGTCCTAACTATTAACCTAAGTAGGGTTAATTTACTTTTATTAAGCTATTAGGGATATGATTCTATGAAATATCCTGTCCAGTAGCTGCTGCAGTAATTACAAATGGCTGATGCAACAAGTTCGAGCTGTTTAGCAGGTTGAGGAAAGAAATGGTGGTACTTTTGTGTTAGTGAGGATTTTACAGTTTCGCTTTGTATGTCAGAGGTGCTCAGATGACAAATAAGAGTCATTCCAAACAATCAGGCAGCATGATCAATATGAAGTGTTTGGACTGTTGTCCTTCTTTACCTCTTGCTGAGAATTTGAGGGATAAACTTGGCCTATGTCATCTGTTATCTTTGAATTGGACTCTTCCACCTGGTGCATTGGATTTACAGAAGTATAACTGATTGGAACTTGGCCACCAACTACATTGGCTCACAAAGTAGAAATGAGTCCAGCTCATTACACCAATTCTTCAGGCCTCAGTTAAGCAGCCTGTAGCTCCGTAGATCTTGTGATATTGCTGTCACCAGCTGAAAGACACTACTGGCTACAGGGATTCTGTAAGACAGGAGTTTAGCTTACTCAGGAACTCTGATTTCAGTGCTACTACTGCCTGGGCAACCATCCTCTACTGAAGGCTTCAGTTGTTTGTCTGTTACAGGTGTATATTGAATGTGTTCTTGGTTGTTTTCCTCAGGTTTCTCTTTAATTGTGTTAGTTTGTGTGTCTTTGCTGCATTTGGCAGAGATGAGAATTTTGGACTCGTTCCGCTTTGCTTTTGGGAGCAAAACACTAATTAAGGAGAGGCCACAAACCTTGTGGCCTTGCAGCTCTACTGTGTATAGGAGGCAGCTAATGTGACTTTGCACTTCCTTAGTAAAAATTACTTTTCCTGCTGAAGGGTGACTTCAGTAATAGTTTGTCCATGCTGGCAAGCTGTTCATGCTGGCAGCAGTGATTGAGTCCACAGGGGTTTCTGTTTCTAAATCTCTTACAGGAAACGTTTTGGTAGAGGTAGAAAACACCTTTAAGTACTAATCCTTATCTTGACTGTCTGCAGACAGGCACCAGAGATAGTCATGCTGTGGTCTGTGCCCTACTCATTATGGGTCCAGGGTTTTGGTGCTCTTGGATCCTTATTTGTGGTATCACAGAGTAACTAATATTCTCTCTTCCAAAGAATCTGTTAAGAGTCCCCCTTGGCTCCAGTGTAAGAAATATTCTTTCTTCTATACCTTGCATCCAGATGTCCTAATAGTAAGTGAAGGTGTTTTTAATGGTACTCTAAAGGTTGTAAAGTACTCTGAAAACCAGAGGGAAGGAGGTAAGAGTTTGTATTATAACATAAAAACTTGGCATTCTATAAGTACTATTTCTGTCAGTATATATGTGAAACTGCATACTAGACATATGTATAAATACCAAGTTTAAATATAGAATCACAGACACATTTGGGTTGGAAGAGACCTGAAAGCCCACCCAGTTCCAGCCCCCTGCCACAGGCAGGGCTACCTTCCACTGGAGCAGTTGCTCCAAGCCCCTGTGCCCAACCTGGCCTTGAACACTGCCAGACACGGGGCAGCCACAGCTCCTCTGGGCACCCTGTGCCAGTACCTCAGCACCCTCACAGGGAAGAGCTTCTGCCCAAGAGCTCATCTCAGTCTCCCCTCCGGCAGTTAAAGCCATTCCCCTTGGTCTGTCCCTACAGGCCCTTGTCCAAAGCCCCTCTCCAGGTTTCCTACAGCCCCTTCAGGCCCTGGAGCTGCTCTGAGGTCTCCCCTTCAGGAGCCTTCTTTGGTCCAGGCTGCCCCAGCCCCGCTCTCAGCCTGGCTCCAGAGCAGAGCTGCTCCGGCCCTCGCAACAGCTCTGTGGACTCGATCTGGTAGCTCCATGTTCCTCTTGTGCTGTTGTCACCAACATAATGCTGTTCTCATCTCTCTCCGTCATTGCTATAAAGCAAATACTTTTTAAATTTTTCTTTCCTTCTCCTAGGGTAGTCTACAATGAAGTCATACAGACTGCAAAATATTACATGAGAGATGTGACTGCTGTTGAATCTGCATGGCTCTTGGAACTGGCACCTCATTTTTACCAGCAAGTAGCAGTACAGGATCAGCATAAAGCCCAAATGGTACCATTGCTGTGTTAGCAACTCTTGCATCTGAGCTTCTAATGTGTTCATATTTTGTTGTTTGTTTAACAGTACAAAAATAATTTGGTTTTGCTCATTTTAGTGTTTATAATATAAAAAAAATATACTAAAGTGATTCATGAAAGCTTTTTCCTCATAAGCCAGCCAACAGACATGATCTCAGATTTACAAAATACAGTATCAGGAGTAAATCAAGCCTTCAAGCATTTTACACTTGAGTGTAGGCACTTGGTAGCACTTTTCTGAGAAGCACTATGGCTAGGCAGTGGTTATAGGTTGCATAATAGTTTTAGCAGAATCTCTGCATGCTTTGCAAATTTGAGCAGATTTAGAGCCTTTTTTTGAGCATTAATTATATTTACTAAAAAAAAAATAAAAATCTGCTCTTTTCAAACTTGAAACAGCAAAGGAAAGCTGCTATTTGTGCAAGGCTTTATTACAAATTCTGTTGCATGTACATACCTTTTAGAATCCCAGGCTGGTTTGGGTTGGAAGGGACCTTAAAGCTCCTCCAGTTCCAACCCCTGCCACGGGCAGGGACCCCTTCCACTGGAGCAGTTGCTCCA
>JAOEHX010031095.1:4648-25049 GCA_025448015.1 Bolborhynchus lineola
TTGATTATTTCTTTTTTTTTTTTTTTTTTTTTTTCAAGTTTGGGACTGAGCACATTTCTTTTTCCTGAACATATGTTGTGAAAATGTTCATGGCTGATCCAAATCTCTTATGCTATTATTTTACACAGAACTTCTTTAATATTAGTGATATTATTTTATAGAACTATATTTCGGGCACAGTAAGTTTGAAAATAAGAGGAGAGTTTGGATACAAATGTAATGTGAGGACCATGCTCTGATTTTTCAGTCCTTTCCTTCAAATCCTTTGTTTTTTCCTGCTCTTCTGTTATTTCTCCCTATGTTTGCAATTTGAGTGTGATAACTCTTGAATCAAGCACAGCATACTCCCAGCATGCCCTAGGTAGGCTGGACTCAAAAATTGAGGCTTTTGCTGCTTTTGTTTCTCTGTCAAAACCCATCACAGCAAATAAATAATCCACTTGGGCTACACCTGCATTTTCCTGTTTGTAGTCCAGGTTCTCTGCAGAAATGAGAAGTTCTCTGCAGAATTGGACTGTTTGAGTGTTGAATTTGGATGGAGTTCAGCACAAAGAATTAATTATTGCAGCCACAACAGTGGCAGACTGAGTCTAACACTGAAACAGTCAAATATATTGATGCTTATCAATAAACTCTCTGTAGAAATCATCACAGAAGTAGCTAAAGAACTTGCAAGTTCTGATGAACTGAGATGTGGCTTGGTAATAATCTCAACTGAGTCATTCTTGGCTCTAGCTTAGGCTTTTTCCTGTCTGTCCAGCTCATCTTGTGTGTTGCCTTAGTACATAGAGGTATTACATGTACCTGTAGAGAAGGTAGGTTCAGGGATAGTTAAACCTGAACAATGACAGTGGAGCTGCAGGTGTATTTCTGTCCTGCTTTGGAGGGACCATCTCTATGGTGAGTTTTCTGCAGCTAACTTTCAGTGAGGAGCTGGCCTAAGTGCACCCATCCACTTCAGCCACCAGCACACAGCATCCATGTGGCCGTCAGTTTCTGTTCCTGCCGAGCCAGCTTGCATTCCACCCCTAGAGATTGAAAGGGTTGGCATCCAACTATCTGATTTCTCAAGAAACAAAGCATTAGTGCATCCTACAAACTGTTTTCTTCCTAATGCTTATCTGTTGCTCTTCTTTTCCTTATGCATCTCTCCTGTATCTCTGTGCTCTGTTACCCAGGTTTCACATTACAGTAGCCAAATGCAATTAAAATAGCCAAGAATCAAGTGGGAAATTTCAGACCACAGTAAAAATCAAGGATTTTACTGTGTGATTGAATTATTATTTTTTAAAGATTCCCCTCAGCCCCTGTCTTTTGTTTTTAATATTGTTCTTATATTTAGGGGTTTTTTACTGGTTTAGATGAATTGTTCTCATGAAATGACGTTTAGTGATTTTAGTCCCGCGCACTGCATACCTCGAGGCTAATGCAGTTCTCTATCAGTGCATCAATGTGCAGGGGTTTTAAAGTGAGTAAGAAAGTAAATTTAAAAAGTAAAAATCAGTGAACATTTAAGTGTCCAAAAGAGCCTGAAAGGTTGAAATATCTTTTAGTATTAGGTGGATTTTAACTGCTATTGAAGGTGTTTTGCTAAATCTGGTTTAGTATTTATCATTCTCCACCACCCAGCTTCTACATGCTCAGTTTTAGAAAGCTATGAATGTAGATTTATATCTATATAGCTGTCTATACCTATAGATGTAAATTAGATGGTACTGTCATCAGTCTGCTTTTAGCCATGTGCTCTTGATTGGCTTATTTCCATAGGTGTAAGTGTTGAAACTGTTAATAAAACCATTGATTATTGTACGTGCTGATTCTACAATAAAAACATCTCCCTGAGATGCAGAATTTGTGCAGATGGTGCACTGCTTCTGTTTTAATATGATTATAATAAAAACTGTAAAATGCTATCGTCAGATCAGTAGCACTACTTACTTTAGTTCTTCGTTCCCAATTAACGTTTCATCTGGTATTTTACATTGTAGATGCTGAAATCTTCATCTAAGGAGAAATATCCCTTGTTTACTTTTGTAAAGGGTCATTCTAAAGACTATGACTTTGCTTCCAGTCCGCTCCGTGAAGAAAAACACCTTTTCCCTGAGGATGAAAAGAAAAGATTAAAAAGATTCAGCACAGAGGAGTTTGTCTTGCTTTAAGGACGTTTTACAAAGGATTATTGGCAGCTGTCCTGGGAAACACTTGCTTTTTAGAAAACCCCAAATGTTTGTGTCCTACTCCCCCAGAAAGGCAAGCTTGTGCTGAAATGGGTCTATTTTCGTAGAGATGAGAATGTTTTATATGTTAATAGTCTTTAAAATGCCATTTATAAATGCACTTACTAATTATTTTTGTTCACTACTAGTTGGATGAGTTTAATGTCACGTTGTACTAGTGAAAGAGAGGCCAGAGTGTGCTGAAAGGTGCCCGCAACAGCCTGGTCTTGCCCCTCTTAAAAAGCTTGGCCAGTCCCCACAGCCCAGTTTGTGACCCTGATGTTGTGTCAGCTCAGGACACATTCCAAGCAGAGGCTGCTGGATTAATGGGGGTTTTATGTCATGGATATGTATCCATAAGTTTTGAGACCACATCATTTCTGTTTGTAAGGGAAGTTTGAGCTCTGTATCTATGTGGGAAGGGGAAAACTCTAATCTGTCTTGCTAAGCCCAAATAATAGTTAATGCTGTAATCGTGATGCACATCCCGAGCAGCACAGTGGGAGAGGTAAGTTTGATCTATCAGTAGTAATTGTCAGTTGCAATCCTGATATAATTATATAGGCTGAATTGTGAGTTAAGATACTATTTAGCAGTATGATTTTATAATGGTTTCTCATTAAGCTTGCTTTGGAGCCTTAATATGAGGAGTGAAGATAAAGTATTACCTTTCCCCACCATTTTTAAAGGTTATACTAGTAATATTAACTGCAACCAATCAAAGCAGCTAAAGACAATTATTAGAAGAGTATTTGTTTCTTGTTTCAACTACTGTAATGTTGAGGTTTCTCTCCTGTTCATGCAGCTTTTAAATCAAAGCAAATGGGGGAGTGGATGTTAAAATTCTGGGCTGTGATCCTTAGTTTTCTTTCTTTTTGGCTCTGTGTTATTGCTGTACAAATGATTCCTTGATGGTGTGTGTTCTCAGATTGCAACCCAATGTACCTGCATAGTTTCATGTTTTAACAAAGTAAATACAGTATTTAAAATACCTATTAACACTGCTTGGAAAAATAAAGAAGGTGTGAAAATATGAAATGCATGTGCCTTTTATATTAATATTAGATCCTCTAAGAATGAGTATAATCCTGCATCTAAACCAATATTGTAAGGTGTAAATACTCTGTTTATTTGCAATAAAGGCAGGTTTTATTGTTGTGTTGTAAACCAAATGTTAACCTATTCTAAGTGCTGTTCAGGCACAGGAGGCACAAATGTTGCCGATCCAAATAATAAGCATCACGTGGATTCATTGAAACACCTTTTTCCCCTTTTATGAGAAAGAAGTGCCTAATAGGTGGATTTGAGGCAGAGCAAGATCTAGTCTATGTATGTGTCAGGGCTGTAGGGTGTGTTAGCATGTGTTAATTTGAGTTAATATTCCAAAAGCCAAAATGAGATTGTGTTTGCTTGTTTTCAGGAGACAAAACCCCAACCCACACATCATTTGTCTAAATTAGTAACCTCTGCACTGTTGAATCCTACTTACAGTTGTCATAATACTTGTTGATGCTGCATGTGTGTGAGGATGTTTGCCTTGATCTTACTTAATATTTTTCATTAATAGCCCAGAAGAGGGAGTAAACAATGTATTTATGGAATTTAGATGTCAAAATGAGGAGAATTGTGAATGTCAGTGAGAGCTGGAAAATAGAAGGTTCCTGTGTAGTGAAGCACAAGTTAATGTAGCTCTAGCAAAAATAATGCCAAACTGTTGAGTGGTTCCTTTGGGTAACAGTGGGCAGGAAATTAGACATGAAGTTGTACTTTGCTTTCCCATTTAAACACAAAAAAGCAGCCCTATGCTGCATCATTAGAAGCTTCTGCCACAGAGCAGGGGGATATAATTGGTGTAATCTGGTTGCAGTGATGCTCTCCTTTCTGCTTACCTTTCCATGAGGAAGGCATTAACTAATTAAAGTGCACAGAGGAACAGGAAAAATCATCGGGAGCCTGCAGGGATGGATTTAAGGAAGATTAACTTGTAGCTACATGGTTTTGTTAATCTATAGCTGAGGAGTGAGGGGAAGGAAAGAAGCACAAAGGTGTACAAGTACATAGTGTGGGGAAAGGAGTTGGGATAGGAAAAAGATAGACATTGTTGGGAAAGGGGAAAGTACTTATGGAAAAGCTTCCTACAGAGGAACGTGAGGCTGGGTCACATCCTCACCCAGAAGTGTTAGTCTCACGTGTCAGGCTGTTGCAAAGCAGACTGGCCCATCAGTAACAAAGGCACGGGAAGGAATAAGTGGATTAGTTGAATCAATAATGTCTTTTCCATTTACAGCTTCTGTTGTTGTAGTAATAATGGTAAGATAAAATAAGCTTCAGAGGCTGTAATGCACCGGGGGCTGCAGTGTTGGAATGAAGCTGAGAGTGGTGCGGAGTTCTGTGAAGCTAACAAAATATGTAGCTGTGCAGTGGGCTTTTCCCTCCAATTATGTGTTCTTATTCTTTTAATGAAAGTCACTGTACAACATTGATATAGGACTTGAGACATATATCAAAGACCCACATCTCTTTTGAAAGACTTTGCCCATCCTACCTCTCTGCTGACTTCAGCCTTCATCACAAGTCTGGCAATAGGGAAGACATCAAAGGAATGGCTCTTTGCCAAGTACACTTGTGTTTTTAAACAGGCAGGGTGAAAGCAGATGGGTGTTCTGGAAATGCACATCATAAAATCATAATGATGCTACTTTGTTGTTGTGTTTTGACGTCAGATTAAACCAGAACTGCTCAGGCCTGATAATTCTCCAAATTTGCTATGCTTAGGCCTTCATACCTGTGGGGTTGCTGCACCCTTGCAGGTACCTCATGGGCCGATCTGTCCTGCTGCAGTACCGGCAGTGTTGTCTGTGATGGGACCTAGGGGATGGGTTTTCCTTCTTCCAGAACTCCACTGGCTGCAGGTCAAGTGCCTTAAAGAGACCCCCATGTACAGCTAACCACCTCAGTGAGCAGTGACAGAGGGGAGCTGCTAATCCAGAGATGTTTGCTCTGGTATTCTTGGAACAGGTCTGCTCAAATGGAAATATAAGAGCTATAGTATGTAAGTGTTAAAAAGACAAATGTACTTCTGCCATCCCAACAGCAAATTTCTCTGGAAGGGTGAAATAGTTTCATTTGTCGCAGTCTTTTTGCACCTTGTTGATGAAGAAACATGAAGGTTGAAGCACCTTTGATGAATTTATTTAAATAGTGGATTATTTTTTCCTCCCTTTTTCACTAAGGGCAAGAAACACTTTGGTGCTAGAACAGCAGCTGGATTTTGGTCCTTTAATATTAGCACATCCTTTAGTGGGCCACAGTGGTGTTTTTATTGAGGCCTGGTACACACGGTTAAGAATTAATGACTATTTTCATGGTTTTCATACAAGGCTTAAGCATGGACAAGCCCATGAGTAGCCCTGGGGCACTTGGGTACAGTGGTGACACAAGTTAAATTACCAAGTTACTAGAAATGAATGGTTTTTGGTAACTACAGAGGACTTTAATTGGAAACTATGTTAATCGCGTAGTAATTCTCTTTACATCTTCTGCATTAGCTCCTGAAAACCATGCAATTAATTTGTGTCATCACTGTTGCTGCTGCTGCCTTCAAACACAAACCAAAGGAGCATTAGTTACTCACACACCCAGCAGTGGCCTATTTTCTTAAAGGCCTTCCACAAATCACTGCCTGATTACTCGCTTGTCTGACAGAACCAGACTGCACGTACCAGGGAAGGCAGCACAGAGTAGCTCTTCTCAAAGCTTCAGCTTTTAATGGCAGCTCTCGTTCAAAAGCAGCGAGGTGGGGGTCCCACAAGCACGTTTCCCTCTGCAGTGTTGTTTTTCCCTTGGTATTAATTGGACATCCCTGAATGACAAGAATATGAGCAGGGAACTATGAGAACTACGCGAAGGCAGCTGCTGGATTTCCTTTCAGTTACAATGGCAACTGGTGTTGAGGTGGCACCACGCCATCCCTCACCTAATTCTCAAAGCCAACAGTGGCTTCATGTGCTGGATAATACCTGCTCTTCCCTGGTTTATGGACAAGGCAAGGCTGTGTGAGTCTGGATCTGTTTGTGGCGAGTTCACTGCCTTCCACAGAGAAGCCTACCCCACCTTGTGCTTTTAAAGTGATGTTGTAAGTACGCCTGACTGCCATTTAGTGTGGTGACATGCTCCTTAGTTAAAGCAGTAACAGCAAACAAGTGGTTGCTCACTGGCACTTGAGCATCAGGTTCATTTATCAGCAATCAGTATGAAAATACATTTGGAAAAGAATGTGGATGTGAAGGAAGGAATCTGCCTCCTCCCCTGAGCAGTGGCCAGAGGCAGTCTGTCACTGCCCAGCTGTGCTACAGAGACACCAACAGCCCTAACCTTGGGTTTTGCCCTTGCCCTTGGCTTACAAAGCATCTATTGTAAGGAAAGTGTTTTGTGTGGTCTTTCTTTCTTTAACTTACCCCTCCAAAGCCAGAAGCGTTGGTGCTGAGAAGCAGGCCAGTGGTTTAGTCATGCACAACGCAGCCGGAAGGCCACAACAGAGTGCTTGGGGAGGCAGGGCAGGGATCTCCTATGTGCTGTTAATTACAGGAAGAAAAGGACTCACTGTGGAGACCTGATTTATTTCCATGGTTATTGACAATCTCTTAACTGGAATGATGGAATGAAAAGCAACTGTCGGTGACTGATGAAAGGTCAATAATGCCACAAATTAATACAAACAGCAGATTTGCAATCCATCCCGCCCCACGTTCCATTTATGCAACAATTTCATCCAAGGCAATACAGCTTTTCAGGTTGGCTGGAGCACCAGCTCTCCTTGGGCTATGGGGAGCCTCCAACAGGGCAGAATGCGTCAGGTTACCTTATGGTCCTTTACCACCCTAAAGTGAGTTACTGCGGGATTATGGATGATTTTCTTCTTCCCTATGTGTAGAGTGCATTTCTCTAGCACTGCATGGAAGGCTCTGGAGCATGGTGAGGTATAATAAACACATGGCAGGATTTCAGATTAGCTCTCCTATGGGACCCCTATGGCTGGAGCTTCTTTTAGTCTAATGCTGCTTTCTGGCAGCACAAAGGTGTTACAACCTCCCACTGTCTTCATTAGGCCATACCAACGTTATATAAAGGGATCTTAAAATGCTGCTGACTTGTTTGCATTAACAAAAAGATGTAAAGAGGCATTTGAGGGAGTCAGGATTGAGCCCTGAGTACTCATCATTTGATCCCAACTTTGGGTATCATCAAGAGATGGTTTCTGTTCCCTAATTGGATGAAGGGAGCTTTATCAACAGTTCCCTTCCCTGTTTGTAAGCAGTTCACGGGCAGCTGTAATTGTTTGAATCCACGGTGTGAATAGTAAAAAGAGCTTTACTTAATGACTGCAGCAGCCCTTCTCGTGTGAGAGCTCTCTGGTATTTATTCACACCAGAATTCACGACGCTTTTGTTTTCTATGAACGCTCCTGCAAATAAAAACTTGCTCACTCTAATGTTTATGAATAAATGTGGTCGTAAATGCCATCAAAGCAAATCAGCAGGGTTTTATTTATGCAAGAAGATGCACAAATAAATGTTTGCTGTTTTCGCCTAGCTCTAGTGGGTGTTTAGGCATGTGTTAAACCCAGCGCTTTGTGGGCTCCCTGCTCAGCATTCATACGTTATTGTTGGTTTCCACCTCCTTTCCTGTGCTCAGATCCTGCTGGTGAGCCCCCGTGCCCCAAAGGAATGTTGTTAAAGTCAGTGTTTTAGGTATTTATTCACATCCAGCAGCTTGTTGGGTCAGCGGATAAGGTTATGTGGGGTAGTGGGATCACTTGTAGGATGCGCAGGGCTGGGGCCCTGTACTAAGGTGGACAAGGGGGTTATAGTTGCAGTCTCATGCTGTTTTGTGTGTGGCATACAGCAGATACCCGCAACTGCTTTATTGGTATGTGCTGATTCAGGGATCATGGTGGGATGGGGTTTGTCTAGCACAGAAGTAGTGCAGGAGGTTATTGCCACCCTGCCCCAGACAGTGCCCTAATTAAATACAGGAGAGGATTTTCTTTTTTTAATGTAAATGTCAAGCCTTGTTAAAGAAAATTAAAGTGCCCTGAAATGAATGTGGTAGGAACTGCAGAGGTGCTTGAGCCGGAGTATCTGGATTTATTAGAGAGGGAACTCAAAAGGGAAGTCTTTCATTATCAGAGTTCAATCCTTAACCTGGGCCACCTGCAAGTTGCTACAGAACATTCTTCCCTGTGAGGGTGCTGAGGCGCTGGCACAGGGTGCCCAGAGAAGCTGTGGCTGCCCCGTCCCTGGCAGTGCTCAAGGCCAGGTTGGACACAGGGGCTTGGAGCAAGCTGCTCCAGCGGAAGGTGTCCCTGCCCATGGCAGGGGTTGGAACTGGACGAGCTCTAAGGTCCCTTCCAACACAAACCATTCTAGGATTCTATGAATATGAGGCTGTTACAAAGTTTACAAATTTCCCTTCAAAATCTGCAGTTAGGGACTGATTCCAGGGCTGAATCCTATGCCCAAGCTTCTAAAAACTATAAAGAACATAATCCAAGACTTACCTCTTCCCAGGATCTATCTGTAAATCTCCCTTCTCTTATCCAGATCATTCGGGGTTTTGTGCTGGCCACACTTTCAGGGGTTGGACTTGCAGACTCGTGTTGTTCTGTTCCATTCCCTTGTTCCCTTGAGTTCAGCAGAGCACGAGAGCACAGAATTTTAAAGACCTACACTGGGCAATAAGATAATCCCCATTTACAAATAGCACTGTCTAAAGACATCTGACTTTCTCAACCCACAGAGAGCCTGAATCACAAGCATGCATCAGAATTTACATGAGTCAAAACCAAAGTCTTAGATATGAACATATTAGGATGGAGAGTTCAAACAGAATGCTGATTTTTTTCCAGAGGCTTATAGAGAAGAGCTTCATCTGACCACAGAGAAATGCTTCAGCCCTGAACAGTGATCTCAACCTGACCAAGGTCAAGTTTCAGTTCAGAAGTGTTTGTGCCTCCCCTGGAGCAGGTGAGATCTGCCATAGTATGGCAGTGCAGAAACTCAAAATGTGGTGTTTGTTAAATCCAACAAGCTCATGTCTTTGCAAATAGATGAGGGGTTTTGGCCTTCACAGTTCACCCAGCGGTTTGTTGTTTTCATGCTAATACAAATTCTTGTATTAATAGGAGCATGGCCTTGGGTTTCTCCATCCGTATGGGAAAAAGTTACTTGTCTGATGGTAAACAAAGAACAGAAGAATTGATTCACTGTCTTCACTTTGAAAAAGATGGTATGAAGCAATAGTGAAGCAATTTTAATTGTGACTGTGTAACACTTGCGATCAGTAAGATCATTTGTGTTCTGTTTTTAGGAATTGGGGGATTAAAGAGTACATAGAGCATTAGAAATGCAAAACATGACTGCATGTTCTCAGGATTTTGTCAGTGTTACATGAAAGAGCACTTGTGCTGGGATGCTCAGCTCTGAGGGTATTCTCTGTTCAGTGTGTATTTACAGAGATGTATGAATATTTGATTAATGAGTCATGGTCTCTGGAGAAATTTAATAACTGTACTGCTGTACAAAGCCAGCTCCTTAACTGTTAACACAGCTGCCAATAGTGTCACTGACACTGAAGCCCTTTCTGCATCTAATATATTCTGTGGAGTAAATTCCTTCGTTACAAGGGAATCTATGGGACACATTATTCAGTTATCTGGTTTGAACTGTTGCAGGCTCAATTTACAGACCCTGATTTGTAAAGATTTTTCCAATGGAAACAAGCAGTGACACATGAGCCATGAAGCGGGGGTTTCATGAGGATGTGTTGTTACAAAAGCTAGTTGGAAGGTCAGGCCTAAAGAAGAGTTACTTTAAAAGTTCTTGTGTGATAGGTACTAAACCAGGTGTTATTATCATCCAAATTGCCATTTTCATCAAACAGTTTTCTAATGCAACAGCATATTCAACATGCAGGTGAAATCAAAGCCATCAAAGCTATGGTTGTGTGTGCCTTATGTTTGTAGAATCCGGTTTGTAACTGTTAAATGAACAATGGATGAAAATACTCATCTAAAGGAGATGGATCCAGCAAATCCTTACCACCTTAAAACTCTATTTGGTGGGAGTATTCAAGTGAGGAGAGGTTGTCCAGGGGTTTGTGATCTGCAGGATGGGCCAGAGGTTTTCTCCCAGCCATGACACCAGACCAGAAGCATCCTTCATGTTTTCCTGAGCAGCTTCCCAAGAATAATTCTCTCCTAATTTTATTATTTCTCCATTTTGATTCCTAATACCTGTGAAGAGATCAATTGCCACTGATGAAGTCAGGTGTGTATTTTAGTGGTGTTACTCCAGTTCAACTGCTTTAAATAATAGGGAGAAAAATGTCAGAAAAAGATAAATTTAGTGCAGAGGCTTTCACTGGAAGCTTTAACTGCAGGTTAGAATTATACATGCTATGCAGAATTTCCTGCAACACTTCTCCTTTGGGCCACAATGCATTACAGCAGACGTATAATGAAGCTGCTATAAAATCCTTGGTAATTAAGGGGGATTTGACAGTAATTGCAACAGTGAATCAACTTAATTATTACCTGCTTCAAAGAGAGCTAACCTGATGTTATAATCTAACCTTTCCTACTTCGAAAATGAGAGATTAAACAAGTATATGTAGCATTTAAGAATTAAATCTGTTGAGATAGAATGATATTAATATACTTTTCCTATACATTCTATATATGTGTGTGTGTAGGTACAACGCTGCTAAACGAGCAGCACCATAAGCTGACAGACTGCAGATACACTGACTGTATGCATTCATAAAATAAACAGAACCCAGTCTGCATCGGAGGCGAGCCAGCTTCTCTGGTATTTGCTGGAAGCATGGGGACCCATAGAAAGACCGTTGCTATAAACTGCTACAACACACACAAGCCTAGTTCCTTGAACAGCCTTGTAAAGGGGAGGTGATGAATGTGTTGTCTTCCCGTGCTTGATTTTAAGCAAACTAGTCTGAAATACATTTAGGGTAGGCTGTAAAGCTGCAAAAAGGAGAAGCTGCCTGAGGACTTCCCAGCCCTGCAGCACACAGCCCTGATGTGGCTGCTGTTGTGATTCCTAAACCCTGGAAGCACGATATTGGAGTTTCCAGTGTTACACAGTGTAAAGGAGATTCTCCTTTGTGCAAAACTGGTTTGCTGTTTTTCAGCGGTACATGACTTGCCCTTGAACTGAAAAGAAGCTTCTTACAATGCCTTCCAATTTGAAACTGGGAGATGAGCTAGAGCTCCATGATTACAGAGCAGCAATGTCCAAACCTCCAGCTGCTTTCTTACCCTGCCTTCAGGCAGTCACCATAAACACCAAGGAGCCAGTAGCTTAACAGAACATTGGTCTTGTCATTCCTAGATCAATCCATCCCTTTCACCTACTGCATCAGGTGTAATGAACACCACACCACTCACTCAGAGTCTGTTGGCTGAGCCCATGACTACAAGCATCCCTTTCGCCTATGTCTTCAGAGATTTTGAGGTGTGTTACCTGAGAGTATAGGGTGTCAGAGGGTCACTGATCCAAGCCTTTCTCAGAACTCTTCCCCAGTGTCATACCTGGCCGGTACATGCAGTACCATGTCCATAGCAGGTGCATTTCAGCAGTAGCATTCTGGAAGATAAAAGGTGCAGTAATAAAGCACTAGCTCTGAAAAAGTGGGCATGACCATTGTCCTCATCTTGAAAACTTGCCACAGCAACTCTCATGTGAAGTTCATCTGCAAAACTGACAAAATCAGCTTCAACTCTTGCTCTGAGGAGGGGTTTGACCATCCAAGAGAGGCACTGAGGGACTGACTGATGCATGCCCTTAGAATAAATTTGCAATGTTTGCTTCTTCTTGTTCTGTTGTGAAACACTGAATTAGAAAGATTTCTTGTTTGTTTTCTTGTGTTCTGGCCCATCACATGCTACTATTAATAACTACTTTTTATTACCATAGGCCTCAGCTTTCAGGGAGTTATCAAGTTGACAATGTTGAATAAACAAATAGGTTGAAGATGTCACCTGCCATGGATATGTAAGTGAGCTCTATGCAAGAACAAAGCCCGAAATTGCATTAGGACAAAGCCATCTTTAGGACACATGTTCTTAGAAGATTACAGCTATTGAATCTGCCTTAAAGTAAACTTGAAAGTCTGCCAGGCTTTGAATAGTGTTGTGCAGTAAAAGTGGTAGAAAAAGCCAGTTCAGCTTGCCAGTAGTAAGAAAATCTTACTCTATTGCTGGCCTTGTGACTGTAGATTAAGGATAAACACCTAACTTGCAGGTGAAGGCAGGCTGTAAATTCTCCTGAAGTATATATATATACTCTTTAAATATATGTATATATATAATATAAATATGTGTGTGTACACATATGTGTTCTTTATATATAATATATATATTTTGCGTATATGTATATATAAAAAATATCTTCATAACTGTTCCATTTAACTGTGGAAGTCCCAAGGTACCCAGGAACTCATCCTGGGACATGTGCCCTAAGTGCATCACACCTGTACCTGGAACCAGGGCTTTTGCTTAAGATGCCCCTTCCTGAAGCCATAGAAAGATCTGCTTCTACATCTCTTGTTCAGTAAAGGATAAGACATTCACAGAATCATAGAGTCATAGAATGGTTTGGTAAGAGGGGACCTTAAGATCACCTAGTTCCAGCCCCTTGCTGCGAGCAGGGACACTTTCCACTAGACCAGCTTGCTCCAAGCCTTGTCCAACCTGGCCTTGAACATTCAGGCTCAGCTTCTTTGATAGGATGCACACTCCAAAGACTTCTGGTCTGCCCTCCATCTTCTGTTCATTTCTCTTAATAGGAATTCAGAACAGTGTACTTCAGGGAGGAGGATGCTCATTTCAATATCCTGCTGAAGAACTGGACCTTCCCTTCACTGCAGTCCCTGAAGAAGTGGATCCTATTGAAAGATCTGCCTGCTGTGGAGATCCAGGAAGCATTCTAGGAACTGACACCAGCATTGCTCCAATCTGGAAGCTGCTTGAGCACAATGTAAGACAAGCCCATGCTAGGAGACCAGAGGCTGTCTTTCTGGTGGCAACAGTATCTCTCTGCTCAGATGTAAGTAAAGGAAACGGCAGACTTTAAATAACAAATTTTCACTGATGCCTTTTGCTATTTTTACAACGCATTTTAAAATAAATGAGAGATTAACACAGAGAAAAGTACTTACAGCGCATGCTCAGTAACTATTTTTTCATAACCTTTTAATGGATTGAGGGTTGAGCTCCACTAAAATCTGGATTTATTAGAAACGCTCCATGCATTTCAGTGGAGTTTTTCTCATGAATCTAGATATTTTACCTTATTTCAATAGAGCTGACCCTCTGATTCATTAGAAATGCTCCAATATAACCCATGGAGCATTTCTAATGATTCTGGTTTTACAGCAAATCCAAGGGTCAGCTGTACTGAAAACAATAGTGCTAACCCCTAGGTTTATTAGAAAAATGCTTTCTGTCTCAGTGGAGCATTTCTAATAAATCACATAAATAGGGGTCTCCCACAAAAATGCTCTACTGGTGGAACAGGAAAATGGATTTGTTGTTATTAAGATCTTTTAAGAACAAAGATCGTTTAACAGACTTTTTTTGTTCCTCTTCCTTGTGTCATCCTTCTTACCTAGAGTTTAGGTCTTCACCATTTAAAGCTTAGTAAATATTCCTCATCATGATGAAGGAGCTGTAGTTGCCAGGTCGGAGTTCAGGGGTTTGGTGCTGCTGGCTGGAATGGCTCCTTTCACACTCTGCTCACTCCGCTTCTGCTACAGAAATGGGGGAGAAAGGGTAAGTGTTAAAACAGCTCAGCAGTGGGTATCACCATTGATCCTCTACATCATGCACATAATGTAGTGCACATGAAATTTATCTGCAGCAGATGGCAGTGAGATTTTTTTAGATGTTTAAGATAGCTTTTTAAGTCAAAGTTCTTTGAATTTCACCAGCAAATAATGTCATGAAATGCATGGGCCATCGTGCCAGGGCACAAGGAAGAGAAAACTAACTCACACATACCATCTCAACAGGCCTCTCTTCACTCACCAGACTGTTATGTCATGAAGAAAGCGCAACTTCCAGGCTGAAGCTGTGGAGAACCATCACCATCTTTGGATCATCCTTCACTGAAACAGCCCTCCTCCTCATGCCTGTGTATAACTGAGTGTCTGTATATACATGGATGCACAGGCTCTTTGGAGGCTGTTGGGAGTGTGGCTGTGTTGGAAGAGCCTCAGCAGGAGCAGGTTCTGCATGGGGGTGCTGGCGGGAACAGCAATCACAAGCATGCACTGATGAACTCATGCGTTGATCCAGTCCAGGAGGGATAAAAGCCTGTGCTGTGAAATACAAAAAAAGCCTTGGTAAGCTGAGACAAAGCTTTCAGTTTAACAGAAAAGGCCAATGAGATAGTTTCAATGACTCAAGATTTAGTTAGAATGTTCCATATTTATTGAGAATATTCTGCACTGTCCAGACATTTCCCTGCAATTCCCTACACAAACCACAGTTACTGCTTTTGGATTCCCTGTTCTCTCTGTGTGAATTGCAAATCCCCGACTAAAGCCAGTTAGTCTCAGTTTGACCAGTATTCCTCAGTCTCAGTTTGACCAGTATTCCTCAGTCTCGGTTTGACCAGTATTCCTTGGTCTCAATTTGACCAGTATTCCTTGGTCTCAGGTTGACCAGTATTCCTCAGTCTCAGGTTGACCAGTATTCTAGCCCTCTTCCCTGCACTCCCCAACAACCCCAAGAAATCTGCTGACTGGTTTCTCTAGAAACCTGAAAATAAACCATGCAGAAATAGTGACAAATTCCCCAAACCAGAAACTCCACTTCAAAATGATTGGTGTGTCTGAGTGGGTCTCTTTTTTGCTCTGCTTTTTATCGAGTTTGATGGTTTTACCCAGCAGGGAAAACTGAGAAATCCAGAATGGAGTCATAGAAAAACAAAAGGAATTTTACCTAAAGGGTGCTGGATGCCTGCCCACCTGCCTGGTTCTTGCATGTAGGGTTGCTTCTTTGCCTGAGTGAGGGAAGATGCTGAACCTGTCTGCTTAAGTTACTGAGAATCCTTCGTGAGGGCTGGATGTGTGTGACCACCAGCGATTACTGTGTTGTGTGGTTTCTCCCATAACCAAGTTCATGCTGCCAGCACGGCTGTCCTCTAAATGATAAGCAAGTTCTTTAGCAAAAATTGGAGGTCAGGGTGGGAGCCTGCTTGGTCAGGGGGATTACAGCAAAACCAGCAATGGGATTTCAAGGCTTTTCCTACCCCGAGGGACTGGCAATATCACCAGCAGGCAACCTCCCCCCTACCCACTCAAATGAGATACAGCAGTTTATCATGTCAAGCCTTGCTGCTGAGTGCTGTGTCTAGGGCCTCTGGCTGTCAGAGGCAGGATTTCATCTTGGGGTCCCTAAGGCCATATAGAAAGCCTAAAATGTTCATTTATGTTTCTTATTGTCTGGCCAAATCTGTGTGTGCTTAAAAAATATGCGTAAGTTTAAAGGCTAATCCCTGATTATTGTGGTTTAGGAATTTACTTGGCATTATAAAAAGTTAAATCCATTTATTGTTATAAACAGCGATGTCTTTGTCAACTCATAGTTACTTGATATAAGCTGTTCATATACAAAATGTTTCCTTCTGTGATTTTACTTTCTGAGCTCAATCTCTCATTAGTGTTTTGCAAGCAGCTGCATTAAATATAAATATCACAATACAGGTCTAATTCATGGAGGTATCTGTAAAGATGGATGTGCAGTGCACGAGTACTTACACATAGGGGAATTTGCACCTTGGTTTATCAGAATCTGTGATATGTTTGTGATCATAGATACTGTGGACAGTATTCCTGTAATCATCACTGTGTTTATAACATACAGATTTTTGTGCTTTATGTATATATGCAATGTATCTGTGGAGCCATAACTTAATCTGCTGTTCAGAATTTATTTCAGCTTTCCACATGAGCTCTTTTAAACCACGTTAATTGTTGCAGAACCCAAATCATTGATGATAACTCTTTTAGGAATTGTCATGTTGTCTATAAATATTTAGCGACTGGATTGTATTTGCCAGTGTATTCCTGTATTACAGATGAAAAGGTAGCATCTGCTGAAATTAAAAGTGGCCACATTTTCACTGTAGCTTAATTAAATGCCAAAATTTATCTACATTAACAACAAAGTGCTGAAATTTATTGATCAATTCACATGATATAAGTTGACAAATGGCCCGAGCAATTCCCATAATTTTCTACACGTGTTAAAATTTGTAATGAAAAAGAAAAAAGGAAGAATACTATATTAACATGAAATGTGAAATGAAAGGGGGGTTCTGTAATGGGAGCGGGTGCCCCGGGGCAGTAAGCTATGTTTTCCGTGCCCTGTCCAGGCGGAGGCTGTTTGAGCTGTGTACAGATGGTCCTTTGACAGTCCTACAGCTGTTCTCCTAATTGTCCATTAAGTGTTCTATTGATTCTCTGATTCAAAGTACACGTCTTTCAGCTCAAGCTATCGTGTGAAGTGGCAGACACATTCCTCCTAGAATGACAGAGCTGCTTGAAACCTAAAAATGTGGGCTGCCAGTTTCAATTGAGGATCCCGCTTTCAAAGGCGAAGGCTTGGTTAAAGGAGCTTTGTAATAGCTGGTTAGATTTTAGTTTCTAAACTTTTAGCATCAATCAATTAAAGCAGCAGCAGCAGCACGAGAAGTTTTAATTCCTTGGTAAGCATTACGGATCCCGCCTGCCTGATAAAATGCTGCCTGAGGATCCCGGGCAGTGATAGCAAGGGTTAGATCTTGTTTAGCTGTATGCAGGTTTTTCTCCTCAGACCCCTTTGACATATGTAATGATATTCTCATTTGACTTGCAAGTTCACTTGCAGCATTTTTTTAAAGGAAGATCATCTGCAATTCCAGATTATGCCAGTCAGAAGCCTGTTTAAAATCATCTTCCTTTAATCTGAAGAGTGAAAGATAAGATGCGTATCTGTTGCAAGGACCATAAATCTTCAAAGAAACAAATAGCCATAGATAAAACTGTAAAAGTTATTTAGTTCTCTTCTGAAAGAGGTTTATTAATCTAAAATTTCCAGTCCATTGTGTCATGATTTGGTTATCGCACTGTATCTCATTTCTTGCAATTGTATAAGCCTTGTGTATCAAGCAAAGAGATGAGAGCCTCATAGCTTAAACTCGATCAGTTGTATTCAGATATATCACTAGAGCTAGGGGGAAAAAAAAATGAAGCATAAAAAATAGCCAGCTGAGCAGAGCTTTGGACTGTGCACGGATTTCTGTTCGGGTTTCCTCTTATTTTAGTGAGATGTGTGTGAAGTGATTGTATTATTAAATTGAAAGCGAATTTTAGGTTCTTGTTTGTCTTTTTAAAGCATAATTCCTGGTAGAAAGAACACAAACAAACTGTTTATAGACTTACTACTTGAGAACCATCTGAAGTAGCTGTGCACAAAATGAGCTTTCCCCATATGGCATCAGATCTATCTGCCTTTATATTTTGCTTTTTAAAAATCCCCATCATTTAAATGAGACATGAAACTGTTTCCGATAAAGCTTAAAATAAGGAGAGTTATTTCTCTTCAAGATTTTTATCCTTTATAGTTAATGAAAAACCACTCTCCTGTGAACGTTTAAGATCTGCTTATTCTTTAATCATCCCTCCTTCTATCATTGCCCATGTTAGTTTTCACACCACAGCTACCTTTGCTTGGTTGTATCTCTGATAACCTTTACCTCTGGGTCTCTGTTGGTGGTGATTCAGTATCAGCTTCACCAACGTGGAGGCCAACAGAGGACTTGGACCCATCAATCAAATTAGTTACAGCCTTTTAATTTAAACAAGAATTGAACAGAATTAGGTTTCTTTCTTAACCTTAACCTATTTGTCTTGGGGACACTGAATTTACAAGCATCAGCAAAGGTTAAGCCTAAGAAGTGAGGGCACTAAACTAGATGGGATTCCAAGAATTCAAACAAAATTTGTACTCATGTATCAAAGGCAAACCAAGAAAAAAAGAGGGGAAAAAAGGAAAGAAAAGGGAAAAAAGGAATGGTATGTAAGGGAAGGCAGTTGACATTTTATAACCACAGTTTCTCTCCCTATTCCATAAAAAAGAATAAGTGTCAAGCTAAAGAAGTAGCTTAGGAAGCTGTAGAACATGTTACAAGGCACGTTGTCTCGCTTTAGGAATCGAAGTTTTGGGTTGGAGGCATGGGGCCAGACCCTAAAAGCCCCTTCCACCAAAGGCACTGTAAACCACTCATTTGTTT
Source organism: Bolborhynchus lineola (assembly GCA_025448015.1). NCBI lineage: Eukaryota > Metazoa > Chordata > Aves > Psittaciformes > Psittacidae > Bolborhynchus > Bolborhynchus lineola. The sequence continues at coordinate 23,220 of JAOEHX010031095.1, forward strand.
TCACCATCCCAAGAAGAAGCTGCAGAGTCTCCTTAATATAATAAACCAGCTATTGCTACCTGCAAAGCGTTTTGTAAATCTACTTCGATTCCAGTGCTTCCAATTACGCCGTTAGCCAGGTTTTTAAAGAGATTTTTAGAAGCTTTCAACTGTAGACTTTTGTCTTGTTGAATGAACTTCAGCTACACTAAATTTTAAGTAAATTTGTGATGACTGAGCAATATACATTGGCTGAGCTGGAATCCAATAACCCACAGGACAAATTAATTTTCAACAAAAAGGGCAGAAACCTCAAGTGCCACGAGTCTATGGAATCTCAGTCTATCTCTCTGGAGCCATTTTTGCAAATCACTACAGCTATTCATAATCTAAATCAGTCTCCTTTAGCAGCAGAAAGATCTTTTTTCATGACAAAACAGAAGATGACATTCATTAGTGCCTAACTTGCATAAGCTACCTTAAATTTATTGGTGCTCTCATACTTATCTGGGTAAGGATTCCTTTGTCTACAGCTATAGGAAAATTCCGGACGTACTACTTAAAAATATAAATTGTCACTTTTATCAGAACTTTTGGCAGTTTACTTTATTTTAGAAGTAAAACCGGTGGTTAAGGTTTTAAGACTTCCAATGGGCATTGTTTCAATCATGGTTAATATGCACCCAGGATAGCAATACTGATGTAAGTGAGCATTGTACAAAAATCCAGAGAATCGGTGCTGCCTACAGCACTGGGTGCTAACTTTTCTCTGTATTTAAGTACAACTTATGGCATTGCAGGGGAATCCTATGGTCTATGTGTGGATTCAGGGTGGAAAGACAAATCCTTGGCTGGTGCTGATGGTGGATGCCTAAAGAATTGTCTGGACAGTGTCTCCCTCTTCTCTGAGGGATCGTGTCTTACCTAGAAGGTCTACCAGGTCATACCAACCCACTTGAAAATATCACATCTCCTACAGAAACTGCAGCATCTCATTGTTGTAAAAATGCACTTTCAAGTCAGTATATAGGAAATAAAATATAAATGGATTTGCTTTAATGTGATGCAAGTGAATACTGGGCTTCATCCAGCTGTTTTATAAACTCCATTTCTTGTCTTGGGTACAGGCTGTTAATTCTTAAATGCTTTTAGCTTGATGTCTCCTACTTGGGGTACAACCGCAGGAAGTATTGTCACCTAAAGATTGACATACATGACAATTGTACAAGTGCTTTTTCTTTCTTCATGCAGAAAGAAATGGAATAAGCATCCATGGCAGCATTTATTAAAGCCTGGATAATGCTGAATGATCACAGAGTTGCTCTAGCCCCAGAACATACAAACATGTTTTCAATTACAGTTTCCTTCATAGGGTGAAAATGTCCAGGGATGTTTGAAAGACAAACAAGAGATAGAAAATAATGACAATGTTATTGGCTCTGCCTGCTCTTCCTCTCTGAGTGGAATGACTCTTCATGGTAGGTCCCACACTGACATCAGAAATCTACCTCAATGGAAACAGCAGGTATTTTGCTTCAGAAGACATGACCTCAGTCACAACTGCTATTATGGAGCTCTGAGGAGTAAGTTTAAAATGGCCAAAGATCTGCTGTGCTGTTCAAAAGGTTTTCTGGATCCTGTTTCTAGTTTTCCATTTCCATTGGTGAAAAGAACCCTGAAAAGTAACTACTGAACTACCCCCAGCCAAGACAACAGAAGAAACAGTTCCCACAGTGCTGCAGGGACTGCTCTGATTCTTATGGAATCATAGAACCATAGAATAGTCAGGGTTGGAAAGGACCTTAAGATCATCCAGTTCCAACCCCCCTGCCATGGGCAGGGACACCTCAC